>JARRAA010002204.1:0-57756 GCA_030557295.1 Ecitodaemon sp. MM-2014
CGACGGCCGCGCCCGACGCGCCGCCAACTGGGCCACCCCTATTGATCTCCGCGCGGCGACGGCGGCGGCGGCGGAGGGCGCTCCACGTGCGCGACCCGCCGCCGTCGCTCTCGCTCTCTCCGCCGGCGCTGTCCGCCGCTTCGATTATCACATTGATTTATCGTTATTGCGTCGCTGCCGCGCGCGATTTCGAGTCAGGTGCGATGCGTGTCGCTAGATTTTCCACTTTTCCAGCGAAGTCCCGACCGATTCATCGAGGTTTCCCGCGCGCGTCAATGAATCAGCGAATCGCCAATGAATCGCGGGTAGGGTCCCCCGCGCAAGGAATCAATTAGCGCGCCGAACAAGAGCCATTCGCGAATTCGCTTGTTTCGAGCCGGAAAATTGATGAACAGACGCCCGAAACTCATTCGGCATTCACGCCGCTTCGCATAATACAGATTTCATCCACGTGGGCCGCAAAAGGTAAATTACCTTTGCGTGATTAATAGTTGCGTCGTTAGTTGGACGTTAGGAACAAGCGAGAAATTTTCTCCCAGTGAAAGTAAGTCTCGGGAGGCGCGCGCGCGCTCTTGAGCGGACAAAAAAAAAATAGAAAGTTCGGGCGGATTGTGGACGTGAGCGTGGACATTTCTTTAAATCGCTTGCTCTATCTTTCAACTAAAAGTTTTCGGCGGACGCGCGCCGACTTCACGAAGCCAACACGATCGGAATAAATAAAATCGTCGGGCATTGTTTCGAGCGGACCGCGTTCCTTTGTCGCGCGCAGCGCACATCTGTGTTCGTTCGTCATCGGCAGAATAACGCGAGTGAACGAAATCAAGCCACGCGCTGCGAGCGCGCGTACGTTTCGCGGTCGCGAAGGCGAATCGTTAATCCGCATTAATAATCCAAGCGCGCATCGTAAATAAATAACGCGGTCGTGAAAAAGTGCGCAGAAGGAGGCGGTTTCGGCGACGGCACGCACCGCGGTACGCGCGCGAAAAAAGGCGAACTCTGCGGCGAATTTATTCGCGCTCGTGCGCCGAAAACTCTCGCGCGTCGCGCACGAAACGCGGCGAACTAGTTCATCGTTTAGACTGTGCGCGAGCATTCTATTGATTCGTCATCGCGACGCTGCTACAGCGGCGCAGCGCGCGCTTAGGCCCACCGCCTGCTGCCTACTTCGCATCGTAAAAAGGACATTTCGCGTCCAAATTGCGTTTCAGTTTTTGCCCCCTCGGCCTTTTTCGGCGTTCGCTTGGTGCTAAAATCAAAGGAACCATCGCTACAATTTTCAAATCATCTAAATAAATTACAGAAATCTACCTGCTTACCTTCCGACTTGTGAGCGCGAGTGTTTTGTTTGGGTTTTGCGAAGTTTTTAATTAAACATTTCAAAGTAAACAAAAATAATGTTTTCCTTTGTTGTTAATCATTGTCAATGTTTGGCGTGCCCGGCTTGCAGGCGACGGCGATGACGAGCTGTGCTTTTCGATGACGATTCGCCGTCCAGCGCCTGCTGCGAGAAGAGTGGAGCGCCGTGCGCCCGCCGTGCAGCCGTCTCTGTCGCGCGACTCGACCGTGCGCAGTGCCGCGCTGCTCGCCTCGCAGCGCTCGCGACTCGCGTTCGCGTTCAGTTGTTATTGTGACGTCGTAGTGAGCGCATTGTTCTTTTCGTCGCCGTCGAGTCATGAGCTTCTAACACAATCCATCATAGAAAACGACATCAATCAACAGCGCCCCAATGAATCCACACCGACAAAGTAAGTTCCTCACTAAAATCACTAATTAATTGATGTAACTTAAAAAGACACCTAAATTCTTTTGTTATTTAACTCTCGCCATCTTACCGAGAAAAACTGTTAGAAACTTCCTACGTTTTTCTGGCGTTTCTATATTGTTTTTGTCGCGTGAACATGTAATTTTTACCGTTTTATGTTAATCCGTTCACGTGACAACGACTCGATGCAGGCCTGTCATTTCCTGCCTGATAAATGGAGGAAATACAGCACGTGCGAAAAAATCGCGCGCGTCAGAGCGGCGTTTTCTTAGATAATCGTGCATGTAAGCCAAGGCCAAAAGCGGACACGTGTATGAGCTTGGTGACCCAGTTCCGCCGCTCGGCTGGCGCGCCGAGGTTAACCGAACGCGCCGCTCTCTCGCTCGCGCGACGCGCGCGGCCCGCGTTGATCAATACTTGAAAGCGAGCGTAGTTTACCACCACATTTACATCTCTAATAACTTGCACCAGCGCCGCGCAGGCACGCGTGCTCGGAGTATCTTTGTTACGATGCGTATCGCAATCGGCAGGAAAACAAAGTATTTTCATGTTCGGTGCGTTCCAAGCAAACGACAGTAAATAACATTAACGTTAATTTCGATGCAGCGCGCGGTTTAAGAGGCTATCAAACTTTCGTATTCCTGTGGTCGCCACCGTAATTCGCTAGCGTGACTTCCAGCGAAAGTTATTACTCGAATTATATGTTTTAATCAAGCCGAAGCGCGTTTAAAGTAGCGCGCCGTGAAAACAGTCATTTTCAGAGCGAATTTCCTCCGGAAACCCGAAATAATTCCCGTTCTCCCCGCAGTGACTGATTGCGGCACGTCGGCCGCGGTCGTTCTTTTGTTTCTAATCATTTGCGTACGGGATAGTAATGCCCTCGGGAGGCACAGTTCTCATACACGTGCAAGCGAGGTCGTCGAACCGCCACGTGTCGCTATGCGCGAGCGAGAGGGCCTGGTTCACTAACCCGCTCTGTTCGGCGAAGTTACGAGCGCTCCGTCCTTCCTCCGCTCGCTGCGAGCGGCGGCGTTCCGTCGCGCTCCGCGCGCGGCGCGCCTGGAGTCACAGTCCTAACGCCCGTCGCGCGCTGCGTGCCGCCCGACAGTATTTTCGGCAATGATGCCGCGCGCGTGCACCCTCCCACCGCCCGACGCGGCGAGCGAGACGCGCGCATCGCCGCGCGCCGCCGCGCGAGAGGGAGCAACAACATGCGCGCCGCTGCGCCTGCGCGCGTCCGCGCCCCACCACCGCGGCGCGGCAAAGCAACGCGATGACGAAACCGACGTCCGACCGCGGGACCGTGCGGCGTTCGCAGCTTTCCGTCGCGTATTCAGCGTCGAGCGGTCGGTGGGTCAACAGCGTTCTCTCGTCGAGTTCTCCTCTCAGCCTGCAAGCAACCAACCAGCCAACCGACTTAGCCGACTTGGCTCGCTCTGCCGAAAATAACCGCCGCCTCGAGCCGACACTTCAACATCGAGAAGAGCCAACTGTGATCTCGACTCTAGTGCGGAACGGAAGCCTAAACCACATACGACCTGATACAGTGCGAGTTCCGAGCTAGCGGGATCGTTTCGAAACAAAGAAATAGCGACGCGCGCGCGCGCACGGCGGCGACGCGAGAACAGTTATAACGCCGACCTACTTTCGCAACTTCCGCATTGTAGCGCGAACGCGCCGCCGCCATCTTGTCGTCGCTGGCCGCGGCGCGGCGGTCGAGATCGCGGCGCGGCGTTAGATCGCTAGAGCGGCGCAACAAAGTGTGTTGTATTTCGCGCGTTTGTGCGACTTCGAGTGCTCCAATGGGAGAGTTGGTACGCGGCGCGGCGGCGAGGAATCGTTGCACAATCGCCGCGTTTCGTCAGCGGCGTCGAGCGCTCGAGCAACGCGCAATATCCGGTTACACAATATTTGCAAGTGCGCGCTTTTCGTTTCTTCGGTCGACAGCCACGGTGTGCGCCGCCTGCTGCGGATTTTTGCGACGCTCAGCAAGAAGTCACGAAGCTTCTGGGTGAACAGGGGAGAGCAATTAGACTCACTGGATATTTAAGTCAAGTCAGTCTTTTTCTCTCTCCTATTTAATCCATTAGTATTCTACAAGTTCCTGCAATGCCTGCCGCGTCCACATCGCTCCGGCAATACGACCACGACCATTGTATACTTCTTTGTAATTGTAGCAGGAAACCAATGTACATTTGTAGAGATTCCTCGACGCCACGTTTTTCTCCACATGTTGCGCGACTCTTTTGGGTTAAGATTTAGCGGGCCGTTCGTCTAGCCGAGGTTCCTAGGAGGAGGGGTGCGCGCCTATCGCGCGTCGTCGACGGCGGGGGTCGAGTTTGGGGTGGTGCGTCCCGGCAAGCCACCCTCTCCCGCGCGGGCGCGCGCGCCATAGGTTTCACTGGCGACCTTGACAGTGCGATCGTGTGTGTACGCGCGCACCGCCGATCGGGGCAAAATGGTTGCCCGGGAGCCGGCCGACCTTGAATGCGATTATCGCGCTGGAAAGCAGCCGCCCGGGGGAGGGAAATTCGATGTTGACAATACAATGCCCAGACGCTCGTGTCGCCCGACCGCTTGTTTTTTTTATCATCGATATCGGACGAATTTATTTTCCCGCACGATTCGAATTCGTTTCGACGACGGTTAACGGTTAGCGCGCAACGACCGCCGTTACGAATGCAAATAAGAGATTGGATATCAATCTTTGAAGATAAACTTCCGCTTTCGGGCCGCGCACGATGCGCGCGGTGAATTTTTCGGAGCGTTTGCGGGTTATTGGATAATTCGGCTGCGTGCGCCCGCTTGCTCTCGGAGCGCGGAACCCCAGGCGCGTTGCGTGCCCGTTTCTGACCAATGCGGCGCGCCGTGCGGGCACACGTACGCGCACGGATCCGCCGTTTTCTGCCGCGGCGCGAGGGGAGACGGCGCGCTCTCTTGCGTGCGCGCCGGCCGCGTCGCGTTCTGTCGCTATTGCCGAAACGCCATAGCAACATGGGCCCGTCTTACTTCCTGTCTCGGCTCGCGAGCAGACGGCTCCGCGCCGGCCGAATTCAAACCCGTTCGCATTCGAACCAACCGCCATTCTGCCCGAATATGTTCCACCGGATCAGGGGAAACCTGGTGGAGATATGACTTTGACTAACCTCAACTCCTAATATTGTAACAATGCAAATCATTCATATTAAGATTTTGTACTTCATTGATGCTGTCTAATTCTTGTATGAATCTTTCCTTCGGTTTTAACTTTACATATTATAGGAATGTCAGGAAAGGAGCATATTCAACTTTAAACCCGTACATGCACTTCAAATGTTGTTGGTGAAGAAACATTTGAGTTTAGAAGGCCCTACGTTGTGGCATGTATCTGTTGACTAGCTTCAAAGGTGGACATTGTGACAATATTTTGCCTAGCATCGTCGAGCACTACTTTCCGATGATTGTTTGAATGTTGTTGATACTCCTGCTTGGTCGGCCCATGGACGTAACGATTTTCATGTAATTTTTATGGTAATAGATATGTACAGCATTTTGCATGTGGCATTAGTTCTCGACGTCGCAGTGCCATGTCACAAGTTTGTGGTCTATCAACAGACACTGAAAACAAAACACAACTGTAGTACGCTACTCGACTATCCCCGGTATCTCCCACAGCCTACCCGAGTTGCAAAAAACGTGCACCTCAATGCATTTAAAATCAACAAATCGCTATGCCTAGATGTAGACACTAACAATAACTTTATATTCCGTTAACGTTGCACGAACAGAGTTCTCGGACTGTTGCCGGAATATTGAGTGTGCGCATTGGAATTGTCGCCGTCGCTTCTAAGGACCGAGGACCGCAGACTGGCAATACCTACGCCTATTTTTTATGAACGTCACGGGATCAACTAGCTAATCGACCGAAATGTCGCGCGCGCATCAGCGAAATTGAATTAGCGTCTTTGTTTCAAATTCCCATGTTAGTACGTTTACGCAACGACCGATCGCAATGCTGATAAAATAATATTAAGCCACGCACGAGCGTCGGTTGCGTCACCGAACGAGCGAAAATGTGATGAATCATTTAATACCACGTCGACGCGAATTGTGGGAAAACAAACAAATTAATGGCGTGCAATGAATGAGCGCGCGTTTTTTTTTTTCGTGTCGGAAAAATTAAACGCCAAAGCGGAAGCGCGAGAAATTTATTCAAATTGCATTCGTTTGTCTTTAATTTTCCACCAAAGCGCCCGCGAACGCACCGAAATTCATGGAAACCGACGATTTTTATGTCCTGCACATTCTGCTGCGCGTTACCATGTGTTTAATGTGCTTAATGCGCAACGCTCGTGTTGCGTGTGCACCTGGTAGGCATGCATCATACAGTGTGTTTCGGGAAATCTCGAATCCTCTTGGAAATGGAAATTCCGTTGTTTCAGTTGGCTATGACTTTTTCGGAATGTGTAAGTGCATAATTATTTATCATTGACGTTCGGCAGTTTCGTTCCTTGTACCTGCAGTGCGCATTCCACCTGTTTACTTTCGTGATTAGCAATGCCTCGAACGCGTAGGATGTCGCGCAACATTGGAATTTGCATTGGCACATCGGTCTGCAGGTTTTTCCGACGTTTTACAACACTGCGCCGCGGCGCGCTGCGATCTCGCGTGGTTGCGAGCGCCGCTGCAAGCGATCGTAATACCCGCGCGTGGTTACGCAACGATGCGGTCGTAATTGTTACTATAATAACAAAAAATTAGCCAATTATGGCGAGGATTTGTTCGAGCGCCGTCGAGGTGTAGAGCACGACGAAATGAATAAAAATGGCGGCGCCGGCGTGGGTGTGTTCGGCGTTCGGCGTTCGCCTCTTCGCCGGTCGAAATTCGAAGAATGCGTAGGCAAACACCCTTCCCCCACAGCCAGAACCAGCTCGACGCTCACACACACACATGCGCGATGTGCCGAGGGGATGTGTGCATGAAGGCGAGCGGCGCGGGCACGGCCATTGTGAGGGAACGAGATAATGCCCCGAGTGGGACCGTGGGGTTGTCCCAAATTCCAGCCCTCGTTACCAGTCGAGCGCCGAGGCCGCGGACGGCCGCGAGGCCCGAAAGCGTTCCGTTCGCGACGAGCGTACCAGCGAGAAATAAATATTTTCTCATTCGCGCGATGAAAAATCGCGAATTCCCTAATGAATGAGTAAATACCAACGTCATTCCGTAGTTTCGCGCAAATTGCAAATGATTCACGATGCCGTGAAGAAAATGTCCCCGATGACGCACCAGCGCCACGTGGGATGCGTCATAAATAGTTCCTCTCGCACGCGGCAATGTGGAAACGTGGAAATTCGAGCTGGAAAAATTCGCGCGCGGGCGCTGAGAAAATGCCATGCGCGCACTTCTTTCGCCCGGCGTTCTCAATTAAAATGCCTTTCGCGGCCGGGCCGGAAACCGCGCTAACTAGTTCAGATCGCAATTAATTAACGCACACCTGCGTCGTTTTCAGATGTTTCGCATTGTATGCAAACGCGCGTTTATCTCTCAGCGCGGCGGAATCGCAACGCAGGCGTCGCGGTTTATTGCGTTCGAACGCGCGCGTCTCGGCGTAATTCGTGATAATGGAATGGGATGATACGCCGGCACGGCCTGCTTCCTCTTCCTCCTCCTTCTCCGCCTCCTAAGCCGCGCGAAAGTAGGTTATGCGCTCATTTTTTTCTCTAGCGGCGCGTTGCCCATCCAGAGGCCATGATCTGAATTGCGGCACGCGGCGCGCGCGCCGGAACAAGAAGAGATTGCTGATAAGGGCCCGGAACGCGTTCAAGGTGTCTCTCTTCGAGGAGAGTATCGATTGGCCTCGTTTCGGCGCAGTTTCGGCGTTCCGTTTCGACCGACGGCGGCGGCGGCGGCGCAGTTTTCGAGCGCGCCGCAGTCCCGCCGGTAGCGCTTTCGCTGCCCTCGCTTCGCTTCCACTTCCGGTGCCGCCGCATTCCGCCGCGCCGCGAGCACAACAATATCCTCTGGACGCCCCGATGCCTTATTACCAATTTAGAGATGAATCTACCGGCGAGTCCTTCACCTTCGCCTTCCCCGTTCGCTCCATCGCGGAGGGCCAGAATTTGCGCTCGGCACGCGGATTGCGTAACGTAGCCTTGACCCAGCGCTGGGCATCTTGCGCCCGCGGCCCGGCCTCGCCTTGGGTTTTTGCGTGTCGCGCCGGGAGTCGTTTTCCTGCTCTGGGCCCATATCGGCCGCGACCGCGTTGCGATTCCGAGATCGGCCACATCCGAGCGGCCAAACCGGTCCTGGGCCGGCGTTCATTATTCCATCAAAGCCGCAATCGTGCGCTCGTCTCGCCGCTGGGACGAAAACAATCGAGACTCGGGCGCGCGCGCGATCTCGAGGCGGAACTATTTCGACGGCCGGCGCGTTTTGTGCAACGTTAACGCGACAACGCGCGCGCTTCCGCTCCCGACGCGCTCGATCGACGGCGCGGTTAACAAGTTTCGTTAACATTTATTAACAAAGTGGGTTTAACCTACATCCACAATAAAACGCCCACAATCGACGGTTATCTGCCGATACGGCCGCGATAACTGCGAAACGTTCCACGCCGCGGAACGCGAACACATTGTATGCGCATGCTGCGAACGGCGCGGTAAATGCATGTTCAATTATCATTACGAGCTACAACGAAGACGTTTTCAATACGGCACACGCGCGTCCGAGCGAATTGCGCGCTCATCTCGCGAGCGCGTCGAAGTTACGAAACGTTTTGGAGGACAATTTAGCAATAATCGAGCGCACGCGCGCGCGCGAACCGCCATAAACGTGTGTTTACAGAGATAGAGACAAACACGTGATTGCGCGCATCGACGGCGCACAATTTACGCATTGAAACAAGTGAATTAACAACTCGACTATTTCGCTATTAACGTTGTTAACGAAGCGCGGCGTTGTCGCCGCCTCGCCATGTCCCGCGCCGCGCTCGAACCGCAAACAGCAAGCCGCGACGAACAATCGCGACCCCATTGTGTTCCGCGCGAGAGCGCCTTGATTAAACTCGAAGTCATCCCGCGCGTCTTGACCGCCGCCCAAATCGCTCCGCGGACGTCGCGGCGCAGCCTGTACAAACATGCGTAACGCCGTCCGGCATGCAAATGATTATTATTGAAGCGAATGAATAGAGAATTCAGGCGCGTTTGTCCGCGTCGAATCGCAAGGCGCATTTTATGCGTGTGACCTACATCCGACAATAGCGCTCGAGCGCATTGTGCGTGCGCGCGCGTGCGACGCACGCGTTCATTTCGGCCATTTTGTTGCTCGCCACATTGTCGGCCGCCATGACTCATTGGCGCGCCGGCCCGCGGCGCGCATAATTGCTGATTAATTGGACATTTTACGATCCGCCATCGCCGGCTGTCGGCGAGCGCGAGCAACAATAGCGGATCGCGGATCGGAGCGTTAGGTGGGAAACAGGTTAATTGCAGTCGTGACGAAATCCTGCGGGTCGCCTTGCGTGTATGCAACCACTTTTACTTACGCCGACGTCATGCGCGAGCACAGCCCGCTCGTTGTCAGCACGAGGCGCCTTAATGAACGTTTCGGGCTCCGGGCAAACGCATTTACATCACGCTCGCATGAATAATATTAGACGTAATAGAAATTGATGTTTATTAATAAACAAGCGCAAGTGAGCACGAAACGGCAATGAATTCGTTGGACGTTATTCCGCTTTTGTGGCGTTCACCTGCCGCATGAAATTGCTTATTCGCGCAGCGGTCGGCAGGAGCGCACGCATTGATTTAGAATATTTAATTCGAACGCAAACGAAAGGAATATTATATTAGACGAGTGCCCGGTTGGTTTTCTTCGTGTAAAGAGCGTTCGGTAAATGTCAAGTTGTTATATCTGCACCGCGGTAATTTATTTCTCGTTTCATGTGAATTGCGGATAGAGGCGCACCGCGAATAATTCAATTGAGATTCGAAAGGACGAGGAACAAAGAAATTACTGTGCGCGGCGCCGAGGAAAATGCGGGATCTAATAATAAGTGCATCGGGTACATTTTCCAGCATGGGCGTCGATCGAAGCGCGCAGATGACGAGCGAAACGAGCGATACCGTCCGGCGCGGCGCGCGCGGGGGAAAACGGGGGGAAAACGAGGGCAAAAGTGTGTCAAAAGTGTATGTGTGCGGCGCGACCCAGTTTTAGGAAACAACGCGTGCGCTCTGTGCGCTATGCGTTTCAGGCCGCGTCGTCGTTCTTCGCGTTCGGCGCAAATTGCGCGCGCGCGCATTTATTAGTCCACGCGCACGCGGATCCCCGAAGTGCCGTCGGCCGGCGGCGCCGCTGGCCTTTTCGATTCCTGCTGGGAAGTGCACTTTTTATTAATTCAAGTGCGCGCGGCGCACGCGGGCAAGCCCATCCCGCTTGTCTATCCGTTTCGCGCGAGCGTCGCTTTGCCGCCGCATCCAAGGTGAAAAGAATCCGCGCGCGCCGGATAGCCATGGGCGAGCGAAAACAAAGAGCGGCCGGCAACGCCGCGCGAACGGCGGCGCGCGGCGCCGCCGCGTTTTTCCACATCGGAGCTGATTTAATGCGGGACTTAATCGAAGCCAATTACCTCTTACTGCATAGGCGCGAGCGTTTTCAAGGAAATCCTCCGCCATGCGCGGCGTATCGAGCGGGCGCGCGATACTCAAGCGCTCCGGTTTGTAGGTCAAAGTACAATTTAGCGTTAGCGTAATGTGGCCGGCTATGATTGTTAGTCATTGAAGCATTGGTGGCGATCGTTGGCTATCTCGTTTTCGGTTACGCAACGCGCCACAAAACCGCCGGACGAAAGTTGCCCATTGCTCGCCAGCGTCTCGCCGCCGCAAGTCGAGTGCGGCGATTGCGACATTCTCGACCCGACTCGCAGCCCATAATGAAATATCTCCGCGGTCCTCTAACGGTGCTCGGGTGAAGAGCATCGTCGATTTTTCGGCGAGCGGTCGTTAAATCGTGATCGCGTCGCCGCTGCATCTCCGCGGCGGGACGAGTCTATTTCGGCGCGTTTCAGTTTTACCTTGAGTTAAACTTACGCGATGAATAGCGCCCATTTGCATTCGTTCTATTTCCGGTTATGAAGATTTGGGTCGGTTGCGAAACGCGCCCGACCCGCTTTTAGAACGCCGCCGTGACGCAAACTGCATCGATGAGCGCTCCGCACGAAAACTCAGCTTGGATGTGTTTGATAAGCGCGCAATTCGGGATGCGCTCGATGTGTTAGAGGCGTATTAAAGTCGGCGTCGCATTACACATCGATAACCCACTTGATAACATTGGAAATTTAATGTGAAACGCCTGAAAGCGAAAACAGCTCCGTTGATGTTTCGTCGCGGCGCGCGTTCCGCGTCGGCTTTGTGCGCCACCGTATTCGGGCGCCGCCTGGGGGGGTTGCTTTCGAGAGAAACCAAGATGGTGGACGCGCCATGTGCGCGAAGCGAGCGGCGTTCGATCGGCGCGAATCCTTCTGCTCCTGCTCTTCCGACCCAAGCAACGACGGGCAAGGGCGCGCGGGGCGCGCGCGGATTAAGATATTGATATAACTTTTGCTTTCGGCGGCGCGGCGCGCGTCCGCGCGCGCTCGTTTCGACTTCTTTCGCGCCGGGTGGAAATTCCGAGACGTCGCCCGCGCCACCGAGGAAGGCGTGATTCATCATCGCCACCCATGATCGCAGACTGCGTAATCGATAGATTTTACGGCGAGGCGGCGGCCGCCTTCGAAAGCGTTATAATGCATTGATAACACACCAAAGCGCACACAACGCAGCCGAGGTGCTCGCACAAAGAGTGGCAGTGTTTACCGTCTGGCAGGCGGGGCGCGTTGTAGAACTTTCGAGGTTGCTCGCAAACTTCGCGGGCGTCGAATTTTCGCATTCTCGAAATAAAACAAATAACTCCGTCGCGTGCGCTTATCTTATCGCGACTCGGAAAACATGAACCTTGATAAATCCGAAACGCCGCGCTGCGTGCATCTAGCGAATTCAAGGCGAAAACCGAATCGGTCGCTTGCGCGTTTCTCATAACTTCGGACAAGACGCCACCGCCGAAAGACGGTAATTGATTATTGACCAAACGTCGCGTGTTTGCTTCGGTTTCCTTGGGGACGCGCTTCCTCCTCCGGCGCACTATATCGGCCCGCCGGGCGTTCGCATCGCAATAATAATTTCCGCCGCGATCGGCGCGGCAAAAACGAGCGCGAAATGCATTCGCCGCGTCGCGCAGTCAGTCGGTCGGTCGGACATTAAAAAACGTGTTATTTATTTTCGCGAAATGACCTTGGCGCGGCGCGGAAAACGGTTCGCCGCGGCTGCATCTGCTGTGGGAGCGAGCGAGCCGCGGCGGCTCGGCGTGGCCTCCAAACCGGAATAGACTCTGACGACGCGAAAAGATTCGCGACGACCGACGCGGCCCACGAGCCGCGTCGTAATCGGGCGCTCGTAATAATGCCTGCGTTACGTAATTCCCAAGAGAGACGCAAAAAGGAACTGGAAAACAACGCCGAAACAATGCGGTTCCTACCGCTTTTGTTCGTTAGGCGCGGTGCGTGCGGCGCTCCCGCTTTTCGCTCATCGGCGAATTTAATGCGCGCCAGTTAAATGGAGATATTCGAGGCGATAGCTTCCAACATCCAACGGATAATTCGTTTCCAACACGCGCGGTTCGGAATGTGTTGGGAGCAAGGCGCACCGTTCCGGCGAAAACGTTGAAATGTGCTGCGGATGATGTCATGGCGTCGCCGTCGCTTGTGTTTCACATTACGTCATCAAATTCGCGTTAACTGACGCCAGGACGAGTCCGGCGCCGCGTGCGAAGGAAGTTGCGGGCTAAGGTCACCCCGCCATTCTTCGTTCTGTACCAACCATCGTCGATCAATCGCTAGCAAACAATTTCTGGGCGCAAAAATGATCGGAAGACGGGTTGGACACGCCGCGGTGGTTGGCGACGCGTAGTAAGAAGTTGTAATAGTGTAGTGCGCCGACGTACGGCCGCCGCGGCGCGCGCGCATAACAACAAAGGGTTTATTTTTAGCGCGTTGGCGAAATTCGAAATTGTATATAATTCAGGGTGTCAGTATGTCACGTCAGTGAAGCGAGTTGCTTAGCAACAGGCGCTTAGCCCGGCCTATTTTCGGGCTCTATTGATCCGACCCAGCTCTCCTTCACTTGGGGTTAAACTCAGAGTCGGACTCGGCGGGCGAGCACATGGCGCGCAGCCGGCGCGCGCGGCGCTCGCCGCCCCTGCTCCGGAGGGTACGCACGCGTCGCGTCGGCGGAAAGAAATCGGAAGTGGACGCGCGAGCCGAAATGCCGCCATCGCGCAATCGCCGGCGCGCTCATTAGATGCCACCGGCGTACTCGCAACGGAGGGATCCCCCAAAGAGATAGGAGGACTCCAAACAAAGAATGTTTCGGCGCTGATGAGGCTGCCATGAGCGCGACTATTTCTGAGAGGACCTCGTGCGAAATTAATGATGACGCGGCGCTTCTGATATTTGGATAATTGATAAACGGATAATTTTAGAATAGGATTTAAAAGCGCTGCGTTGTATCAGGCGAGATTTCTGGGAGTGACCCGATTTCCTGCGCCTCTTTCGCGCGCGGATATCAAACAATAGAACTTCGAGCGAATCGACTATTTTGTAACCAATTACGCCGCAGCGGTTATCAGGTTATCACACCCAGCGCCTATGAAACGAAATTATCGCGCAACTGTAAATAAACAATGTTACAAGTGTTTTTCGTGCGCCTAGCCGTGGTCGGTGAATCGAAGCAAATTCGGAGCGTCACGTTTCGGAACGCCAGGCCGAATCTCTGCGCTCGACGAATTTATGCAGGCTTCTTTGTTCTCGGCCAGCTCGCGCGTTTGCGCTGTCTCTTCGCGGTCTCGCAATACTCGTGCGCCCGTGCGAGCTTTTTATCCACATCGATTTCGACAAATTTAGGCCGAGTAGCAGTAAAAAAGTGCAACACGCGGCGAGGCACACGAGCTCCTGCGAGTTACACACACGCGCGCACGCCAGTTGGGCGTTCATCTAATGCCTGCGCGAGAGCGCCTCGAGCGCGCGCCCGAATATGAATGCAGAACATTACGATTTATCGGCAAATGCGCGCGTTCGGCCGTGTTAGAACGCCGCCGTTGGATGCGTGTTCAATGCGCGTTTCGTGATGTGAAATACCCGCGAGGCCTTGGCTCACTTCCAAGTGTGCGCCGACGACGTTCATAAATATTCACCGTTTTCCTTCATCATCGATATATTGATTAGGACGCGGCCAGTTGATTAGAGGATAATTGCTTTGAATATTTCATATCTCCACAAAGCATTCGCTGCTGATATTTGTTTTTTTTTATGGATTTTCGTGTTTGTTGGCACTACTGGCACCATCTATTAAGGATTTGCTGAACTAAACGCGATCCGACTGCCTCATAAATGGATAGATGACTGTAAGTTTATAAAGTAAAAGGGATGTAAAAAAGTTTCGAATAGATACTAAAACTACTATACACTAAGAGATGTCGACATGTGGTCTCTTTTGAAATAAATTAGAACCAATATGTATTCGAGGAAATGGCATTCCTAGTAAATCTTTGAAATTCAACTCTGAAGACTCTGAACACAAAACAACACATTTAGAGAATAAAAAAGTATATTAAGTATTTTGGTATATTAAAAGTTTCACAAATTAAAAAATTCTTATAATTAAGATATAAAAAGGTAATTTTAAAAAACAGGGAACATATTTTTATTGTTGGTCAACGCCGGTGGCATCCCTCAGGATATCGGCTAAAGTCTTCTTGGAATCTTCCATGAAGCGCATGAGGTCCCTGGACATAAAGTAGGGTTTCTGAACGCCGTCGTTTTCGGCAAGGTCTTCGCAGTAGCAAAGGAAAATGGTGTCGATGGTAATCTGCAAACGCGACCTCATGAAACACGGCAATTAAGGGCGAAGTAATATTAACTTACATTATAAACACCCAAGAATGTATTGGCTGCAAAGAACGCGAATATTCCAGCGAAAATCGACATGGTATCACGGTATTGTCCTTCGGTCAACAAGCGAGAAAGAAAGACGACGACGGCAACGATAATCAGCTGAAGAAGGAACATCACAAATTTGCAGAAGCATTTCAACTGAAGCAGGGAAAGCGCGTGTTCCAGCAGGAGGATTATTGCTTCTCGGCATCCAACGCAAAAAGGCACTCCGTGAATGGCTGAAGAAATAACGACAATTAGCGTATTGATTGGATGTTTATGAAGGAAACTTACCAGTCATGATGTAAGACATTTTGGTGAAATATTTAATGAATCCCTCTAAGTATTTAACGACGTTCTTCAATAGACAACAAATGCACGAGCAGCAACAGCAGCAAGTTCTTCCAACTTTGTTCTTCGTAAAAAAGTCGGATGTCGATTTGACGATTTGCATCAACAACATTAGGAACGAGCCGAATGCCACAGTGCCCAAATGATAAAGGACGACGTTCTTCGTCGTAGTCCACATCGGTGCACCCAAACGTGTTTTGTCCCTGATTGTTTAAAATAATTAATAATTACGAATACCCAATGTGTAATTGTTTCTCACCTTCTGAAATACCATGTGGCCACGGTCCCGCCGATAACCATGCTCTGACATCCTTTGTAGAAATAGACTAACCAAATACCACCCCAGTAGAGAAGGACGCCAGTAGTGATAACAAGATCATCAGGGCCGCCCGTTGAAACTGCACCGGCGCGGACAACGACGCCGAGCAAAAAGCAGAACATGGCGCCCGACAGTAAAAACGCTGTGAACGACTGTAACGTAAAACCAGATTGAAACATGAAACCGACAACGATAAGACGTGCTCGCAGCTTTACTTACAATGGCCGGTTGAATAAACAATTGCGGCATGTCGCCAATCGCAATGCTGGCTTCCTTAAAGATCTGTATTATCATCTGGATGCGTTTGCGCGTCGCGTAGATCAAGAATATTAAGACGAACGTCACTGCGCTAGCTCCAAGCGGTAGAATGATCAAGCCATGGGTCTTGTCCTTGATTTGGAAGAATGTAATCCTGTAGCGCACAGTTATTATTAATTTCGGGTACATGCGAGAACATTTTATCGGAAGAACAAAATTACTGGTCACTTACCACAGTGCAGCGCTGATGATTATTGCGGCAAGGCTACCAAGGACCAAAAGCATCCAAATGAAGGCGCCAATGAAATATCTCAGGACCAGAATCGTGGCGATGATTAACGCGATTATGAGCGCAACGACTTCCGCGGTCTCTTTGGCGAGATCTTGAAATGGGTTGGTGTTCATATCCATCCCATCTGGGCCATCCAATGTCGAAATATCGCGGCGATGTCGACGGGGATTGTCGGGTTTACCGCTGCCGATCACTCCGCAGTAGATTATCAGAGATGCCTGTAAGCTGTCGTTATTCACAATCCATTCGATTTGTCAAGGCATTAAGGTGTGATTAGCACTCACCAGAATTGCAAAGAAGAACGCCATAAAGTAAATAAACTTTTTGTCCGTTTTGCGACGATTGCGCGTGGGTCGGTCGATTTCCCCATCGCATTCGATCAATTTGTTCAGTACCGAGACGTAATTCTAGTCGAGAAATTATAAAAGTATTATTTATAATTTCAAAATAACGCGGTTATTATAAAGAGTAACTTACCTCTTCGGGAAGAGAAAGATTGCCGAAACAACTCATGCTAATGGATGCAGATTTGTTGTATATTTTTCGCTTGCTTGCACCGAACTGCGCCACAGCCACCAACTAACTGAGCTGGTCGTTCTTTGCTGACCAAGCGATAAGAGTAGCTTCTGGGAAAAGGACGGATAGAGCACGCGCAGCGCGTTTGTTGCGGGTGCTGAGTAAACTCGTCTCTGAAGCATCCCCACCTTGACCGCTCACAGGCTGGGTTCTGGATTCGCGTGCTTTGTTTGCTTCATTTATCGTTACGTAGGGGGTTCCCCGATAATGCAGTTCAACAGCGAGAAGTATTAATAAAATTATGTATTTTTCCTGATTTACATAGGTTCAACCAAAGACTATAAATTTTGTTCAAGGTTGTAATATACTTGTTACAATCGTGGTAATTATGTGGATACAGCTGGGGAGGTTGCATTCCATGCCGCCCTGGACTGTTGTTCGCCTCGCTTCTTCGCTGCCTTCGCCTCCTTCTCGGCCTCCAATTGCTCCAGCGCTTTCTTGGAGTTCTCCACGAATAGCATCAGGTCGGCCGACATGTAGTACGGCCGCGAGAGGCCGTCGTTGATTTCGGAATCTTCGCAGAAACACAGGAAGATGGTGTCGAGCGCGGTCTGCGGTTTAGTGGACAAGTTATTTATAACACGCGCGTGTTTTCGATGCAAAACTTACGTCGTATACGGTGAACACACAATGCGCCATAAAGCATGCTATCAACGTACATGCGGCGACCGGATGCCACGGCGAGTTGAGACCGACCTTATCCATCATGAAGTAGGCGATCAAAATTGTCGCCAGCATTATGGTCATGTTCATGAAGAACAAAATGAACGAGCCCACGGAGTTGAAAGCGATAGTCGACATGCCGTTGTTGACCAAGAGTCGCATTGCAGCCTTTCCTCCTTGGCAGAACTGCACGCCATGCATTGCTATCGGCACGAACGATTAATAAACAAACGTGTGTTTACATTAATGCGATACGTTGACTGACTGACTCACCGGAAACAATAAACGCGAGCCGGCTGAAATATCGCGCGAATTCTTCGATCACGTCGAAAATGCAACTGCAGCACAGCAGGCAAATCCCGCATCCATGCCTGCGCGCGGCCCGCTTCAAACTTTCGATAATCATGCGAATCAATCTCATGATGAGCATGATCAAGGAACCAAATGCCACGGTGCCGAGATGATAGCGCACCAAGTTGTACGTCGAGTACAGGATGGGCGAAGACAAGCGCGACTTATCTCTGCAAACAATAGCAAAACGTGAAACATCGTGTAAACTATTACCCGTTAAAACCGGAATTTCTCTACCTGATGAAGTACCACGATGAGATCGAACCAGCTACGATCATATCCTGACATCCCTTGAAGAAATACAACATCCAAATCCATCCGACTACAAAGATCACGCCGGTGAAAATAACAGCGTTGTTGGGGACGTACTCGTACGATTTTTCGGTGATCATCTTCAAATTGCCGGCGCTGCCGATCAACATTCCGCCGTACACCAAAACCACAACGCTGACGCCGAATGCAGCAATCGTCTAAACAAATTAACGTACCCATTAGTTACCAGTCTGAGGACGAAACAAACTATGTGAAATTCGAATAATTTTTTAGACATTTTAACCATGAAATATTGAATTTTTTTCGTGGAAACTACAATTATACTACAATTACTCTTTCAAAAACGAAATGATTATACTAGGAAGAAATTTATATTTGCAGAGTTATCAATATGTGCCAAAATATTTGACAATCTTGCAAGTTTGGTAAATTCGATTGAACCCATTCCAGCTATTTTCTCAGAAAATGTTAATAACATTCTTTAATCGAATAAAACGTATTCTAAGATATTATCAATAACTAGCCCTCCCTGCGAACTTCGTCCCGCCTTATTATTATAAAAGTTGTGTTAAATTTCTTATTTTTCTTCCAACGATCTCGTTCGATAAATTTGAAAATGTTTATAATACCCGCCTAAAACTATTTACTGCTTTTGACAAAGATTTACCAACCCGATAATTCCCGTTCCAGTCTGTCGGTCCGACCAAGATTCTACCTCCCCGTTCCAAAAATAGTCGTATTTTTTCACGCTATATAAAAGTACTAAATTCCCGCTTTGTAATAATGCAGACTTTGCAAAAATGTCGCGAAACAATAACAATTTTTAATCTTTAGATTAGCATGGCTTCGTTAGGACGACCTTGCACCATTTGCACCTCTTTGCACCATTCGTACTCATTGTCAGCAGCATCGTGCGATGCGTCGCGAACGGGCCCCGCTCTCAGGCCCTGCACACTTTGACTAGATTAGACTAGTCTAGCCAAGTCTGACCGTGTACACACTTTGGCGCAGACTAGACTAGACTAGCCAAGTCTGAGATGTCAACTTATTTTCGGGCCCTAGAAGATACTAACTGGTGTAGAACTGAAGGTATAATGAGGTATGGGGACAGAATAAATTAATTTTTGCGTCATTATCCATTTTCAGACTTCTTCTTTTTATTTAATTAATAATTAAATACTACCACCTGCTTGGAAATTTAATCCTTATTGCGAACATATATAATTTGTTGCGGTTCTGACTGTAACTTTACGAAATACACACTACACTACAAACTACTAATGTTTAATTTTTGTTCAATCATTACAGTCCAATCTACGACAAATTAAATATGTGCGTAATTAGAATTAAACTCCCAAGCGAGTGATATTGTTAAATTGTTATTTAATTAAATAGAAGACCGTCTTAACAGGGGTGGTTGCAAAGAAATTAATTTATTCTGTCCCTAAAATAATAAGGTATTAGGTATTATGAGGGTTTTCAGTGTGACCATTGTGCGGATTGGAATATCATTAGAAATTGCAAAAAATTTACGAGTTAGTCTAGGCAGTCAAGTCTGTACACGGACTGACTTTTCATATATCCATCCATCCACTGTCCCTTTCAAAATGTCTCAACTCCCATAAGAGATTTTCAAACTTTTCTATTTCCCAGCTTTCCCTTCGCAATATTCAAAATTTCTGTGGGCGAACAGTGGGCGAAAGTGGGCGAACATTCTCTACGACAGGCCGAACATTTTGGAAAAAATACCGTCCAAATCGGCCCGACCGTTTCGCGAGTTTTAGCGAGACCAAAATTTTTTTCTAAATTTTTATACATAACATTTATGGAAAAACTTTGCTGACTGTGAATTAAGATCAACTTAAGAATCATGGTAACTTACGACAATCGGCTCGAGCAACAAATGCGGAATGGAGCCGATCGCTTTGCTAGCTTCCTTGAACAGCGCAACCACCATCTTGATGCGCTTGAACATCACCAGTAGACACAGCAGGAGGACGATAGTTAGCACCGTAACCATGATTCCAATTGAGAGGAAAACTTGTTTGTTGTATCGGACTTTAGTTCGAGCATAGCACACCCTGCGCGTGCAAATATTAAGATTATTATATTGAAAATTATGAAGTTTTCTATAAAACTAAGGCGTACCATACTCCAATCGTGATGAGTACAAGCGCAACAGCCCCGCCAATCAAATTCGCCCAAATGAAACCTTCGGTATTGTAGCGCAAGAGCATTACGGAGAGGCCAGTCAATGCTGAAATAAACCAAGAATACGGTCAATAGATACCAAAGTAATCTTGACCAAATCTGTTAATTCTTACCAAAAGAAATAAACGCCATGTAAATGATTTCATTTTGACAAGCCGTGATGTCTTCCAATATTTTTTGCCAGAACGGATGCTGGAAGACAACGTCACGAAATATAACTGTAGTATAGTTCATTATTAACTCTTACGGATACTCACCCTGCGGGTGGTAACGGCATCTGACCCAGGTTTGGGCACACATCTGCCAAAAATTGTGTTACTGTGGAATAAAACGGAAACGTAATTATTAAAAGTGAATAAAAGTAAAGTAAACTAAAGTGATGAAACCGTAGAATTATTTATTTCAAACTAAAAACAGGGTGAAACGTATTATAGCATCATTAGCGTAATTTGTTTTTATTTTTATTCGCCCACAACAATCGATCAATCGATTGTAACAACAAAGTTACTGATACTTAATGCCAGAGTAATGACAAACTAAAATGCGTACAAAAACCGTGCAACAACATGAAAACGAATTCCATTATAATCGCTTATTGTCGCGCATTATTTATTCATCACTTTAGCGGCAAATAAAATAAGCGAATACAGATTTTCCGGCAAGATAGTTAAAATAACATGTAATCCATAAAATTGTAATTTAACTAAAGTGAAAATAAAAAAAACCTTGACGCTAGTTATTGGAAAAACCCAATTTGATGTGCTCATATAGTTTATATGAAGCTGATTGTTGCTTTATCGAGTGACCTTTCGCATTTCGTATGCCACATTCTCATTTCACCGACGTGTTAAACGGAACATGTAATTTATCAACAATCCAGAAATACCTAGAACCGTTTAAACAAATATGTACTTACTATCCATATTCTGAGCAGCTTGCAACGCACTTTCGTTCCAGGTCGATTTCCAGCAAATATCTGAAAATAGCCACGAATTAGGACATTACTCGATTCGCGCTCCGAACTGCGATGAAGGAATCGCTTGCAAATCTAAACAAGCGTCGGGTTCACACAGAGTGTTTGCCTATGTAAACAATTCCAATCGCGTAATTATTTACACAGCCACGCCGATACAGACTACAGAGAGAATTTGCCCAGGAATCGGAATACAGAATGTAGGAATAGGTAGGCACAACAACGTAAAAATTGCATAAAATATGAACACTTACGGCTTTGTGGTCATATCCAAGCCGGTGCACCCGACCTCGTCGCCAATCCGCTTGTTTTGTTCGCCGCACACATTTCCGCAATTGTCGTACCCATTCAATATACGATTGATATTGCCGATGCTTGCGCAATATATGAAGAATGCCAACTGAAATAAAGTTTTACGATGCTCTTCAGTGTACTCTTAAGGAATTAATTAGCGATTTATTTATATTACGTACCGACAAGGCCACAAACGCGCCGAAAAAGTACAGGAAAAAGACGTCCGTGCATTGGCGTCTTCGCCGAGATTTTCCATCCTCGTCGCGATTGCCGAACTGGATAAAATCACCGCTTGCCTAGAGATATCATAGAAATCAAACATTTAAAGCGCGCACATCGAAATCACGTTACGTGTGCGGGTACAACGAGCACAATCGAAAATATGCACCAAAACAAATTAACATCGACAGATATCTGGCCAACAGGCGCTGTGAAATAAACACGTTTGGGAAGGATTAACAATATACCTCCGAATCGGGATCCGGCGTTAGACACGACCACATCGCACTAATTACACCTGCGACACAACAGGTAGTTGTCGGTCACGGTAACAGCAACACAGCAATTGTGAAAAACCGACTTGTTGGACACCCTGTTTACTTCTCGCGTGCCGACGAACAGATCGCGACTGCACGAGGCACACTAAAGCGATAAACGATGCAAAAGTCGGTATCAAACGCCGCGATCGGTGCAGGGGGCAGACGTTCCCTCCCGTATTCACTGCGTTTCCATGCGCCGAGCGCAGCAAGCGACCGGATATTTTGGCACCGGCGAGTCGACTATCGAGTCGGTCGACTTTTGCGAACTGCGACGCAACGTCGCGTCGCGATGGCGACGGCGATCGCGGCCAACTCTTCTCCTGTTACCGCACGCCGCCTACCGATTCGCAACGAACAACGGAATATCCTAAATGCGCATTAAATTCCGCCGCCGCGTGTAAACTGTGCAAACATTGTACACTTTACTAAGCAGTACAACCTATGAATTCGCCGTAATCCAATACGACTCTGTATGTTGTTTATCCAACAAATGTATTAGTCCATGCATTTATTATTTGTATTTATTAATATAAGAATGAAGTAAGTGTGTTAATATCGTTCCGTTATCAAGTGAAATTACATTTGCTCGTGGGCCAACTTTGATAAACTTTCAAGAGCGGAAACTTGGTAAAAATTACGTTGCTTTGCGTTATTTGGGTTTTTCCAGAGAACTTCTCTCTTACATTCTTTCTTTCTTTCTTTCAAGCAATGTTTCAAAGACGGTCGGTCGGTCGGTAATCGCGAGATTTATGACCCGTAATTTGGTCTCGAACGGCAAACGTAACCGGCTTATACGTAGTTATGTTTGCCAGAAAGTTTGAGCGACCTTGATCATTTCAATTCGCTAAAATTACTCTTGAAATACAAACGCCCAAATTGCTAACATATTTTTAACAACTTGTATTAAACATATTGCAGACGTTGCTGACATTGTCTGCAAATACTGGGTATATATAGTATGTGTGTGTTGATGATGATTGATGAGACGCAAAATGGTGCGCCAATTAGCTAAGAAAACAATTAAAAGCGGGCGGATCAAGTTCAAGGCTAACTGCTAGTAGTTACGCAAGTTGCAAATTCCACATTTTTCGCGCGTTTCGCGCTTCATTTAAATTTATAAAAGAAAAGTAGATCGATTTACTAATTTTCATAATTAGGCCAAGCACCAAATATATGAATGTGCATTTTTTTGAAAAGACTAAACGAAAGGATCAAAACCTAAAGAATTTTGAATTTAGCGCTTTTTTTAATGTAAACTACACTAGCGCCAATGCGGTTACATACGAAACTAAAAATGGTGTATATTTGGTTGCCTGGCATAAAACGCCGCTTCCTGCAGGGCTTCCTAGGGCTTGCCCAAACATAAATTTAACTAGCGGCATCACAAGTGTTTGTTTCTTAAAACCATATTTATTTATACAAATCAAGTTATTAAAATAACCACAACAAATCTTCAACACCATGGCTACCTTAGAAGACAAAATCTTAGGCGAAAAACAGCATAATTACTGCAGCAGCAGCGAAGACAGCGGCGACGATAATAGCGACGACGAAAGCGACCACAAATTCAAGGATGCTCAAGAAACGCCGGCCGAGCTGCCCGAGCCAAACAAATGGGAGGGCACCTCGACCAACACGGGCCCCAAAGGCGTCATCAAAGACTGGCAGCGTTTCAAGCAGTTGGAAACCGAGAAGCGCGTCGACGACGAACGCGAGCGCCAAGAGCTCTTCAAGAAGCTCAGCATGACGGTCCGATCAGCCCTGGATGAAGAAAGGGAAGCAGCAATGAAGCTCGAAGATAAAGACCTCGAAGAACTCCTCAATGATGAGTTCCTCCTCGAATATCAGAAGCAGCGAATGCAAGAGATGCTCCAACAGAACGAACATAGTAAAACGTTTGGCAAGCTGATTTACTTAAACAACGCAAGCGAATATCTCGATTCGATTGATCAGGAAGACAAAAAAGTACAGATCATTGTCCACATATACGAAGATCGGGTCTCGGCATGCCGAGCAATGAACGAAGCCCTACAGGATTTGAGTAAAGTCTATGACAAAGTCAAATTTTGTTCCATAGAAGTGTCGCGTGCGGGCATGAGCCGCGATTTCAAGATCAACGGCGTGCCTGCCCTATTGATTTACAAAGCGGGGCAGGTGATCGGTAATTTCGTACGGTTATCGGACGACTTGGGCAATGAATTCGACGCCGAAGATGTTCAAGCTCACCTGATCGAGCACGGCATGCTCGAGGACAAGAGCCTGAAGCCGCTCATCGTGCGAAACGGCGACGTCGAGGACGACAGCGATTGAACACTTCCGAACAAACTCTTGGACCAAAGACTTTTGCAAAACCGACACACTTTTGTATTACAAACCTTAATGTTAAGAGATGCACGCGAAGTATGCGTTTCAGCGATATTTGCTATTGATATCGGATGCAATAATGTTCTTAATTATTTTCTATCATTTGTATATCATATATGTATCTATACTATTGTGGTATTAATTAACATTAAGACCTACAATGTTCCCGGTGCTCACGTTTGGTAATTTTACACCCAACTCGTAAATCTTGTACGATGCGCGAATGTATCTTCATTTTTATGAATGGTAATATCAAAAGAATAAATTAAACTGCTGGCTTTATACATATGAACTGACTTTTGTTCGCTTAACTGCGCTGTGGACGAGGACAGATATTGGATCAAAACTTTAATGGTAGGAAATGCGTTCAAGCGACATTTGCTATTGATATCGAATGCAATAACATTCTTATTTCTGTGGTATTAGTTAATATTAAGACATACCATGTTCATGACGATGAAGTCTTCGTAATTTTAAATTTAATTATCTTGTACGATGCGCGATTGTATCCTCATTTATATGATTGGTAATATTACAAAAATAAATTAAACCGCTGGCTTTATACACATGAACTGACTTGAGTTAAGCGTTTTGTCGTTTGTTTGCTAAATTGGGATGTGGACGAGGGCAAATTTTGGATCTTAATGTTAAGAGGTGCGTTCACGCGATATTTTGTTGATATCGGTTGCAATAACATTCTTATTTATTTTTTTTGTGGTATTAGTTGATATTAAGACTTACCATGTTCATGATGATGGGGTCTTGGTAATTTTGCACTCAACTCGTAATTCTTGTACCATGCGCGAATGTATCTTCATTTATATGAATGATAATATTGAAAAAATAAATTAAACTGCTAGCTTTATACATACGAAACTGACTTCAGTCAAACGCCTGTTCTTTTGTTTGCCACGGCCACTATTTTCGTTTTGTTGATAGCGTCAAATTAACATTATGTCGATAAAATCAGGTAAGAGCAAGACGCCGCCATGGGTTCACCCCTTCGGCGTGCAGGTGCAGCGCTTCACGAGTCTGGGACTCCATCCGGCGTTAATCCGCAGCGTGCAGCATGCGCGCTCTCCTTGCGATTACAATCCGGAGGCGCCTAAATGCCTGCGTAAGCCCAACGTTAACAACTGGCAGCCCTGGCAAATCGAGCACGAGTCCCAGGAGTATTCGCGCAATTGCGGGTACGAGCATACGGACCTACTCGCATATCGCAGATTTATGTTGGGACAGCTTGGTCCAGGGTCGCACGACATCGATTTTGCGTTGTTCAAACAAGCGGAGGTCTCGCCGTGCCTGAATCAGAATCTTACTAAACAGAAACGCTTCAACGCAAAGGAGAGGATATCTCCCGGACCTGGTAAACTTTAATCACACCACGTCGTATAATGAAGTAAAGTTTAATAAATATTTGCAGCTAGATATTATGTCAAGCCCTACTCACCAAATGTCCCTCATGAAGGCCCCACGATAGGGTGCAGCAAACGCTTTCGTGAAACAAGCAAACCCTGGTCGATTCCTTGCAATCGGTACACTACGAAGGACCCAAATTCAACGGAAGCGTTGCTCAGAAAAGTCATATCTTTGCGCGGACCGTACGACTTGTTCACTGGCCCTAGGGACAGCACAAATATGTTCAACAAGTTTGCGGTCGCCAAAGGATCGTCGCCAGATTCATATTACATGTGGCCGAGTCCTTTGGACGTGCTAATCAAGCATCCCAGGAATAAATCGTAAATTTAACTCTGCCTATATTTGCAACAACGCAAACACCGCAGTTAATAATAAATTTTGTTCATCTAGGAAAGGAAAGTTCAATAAAGCAGATCGTTTCCTAGCCAAACCTATCGCCAGACACCTTCTTAACGACGTCTGTACTTCCTACAAAGATCCAAATTGGCCCGGGCCTGCGGAGTACAACATCGCCGACGGAATCACCGCGCAATCGGAACAGAAATATCCGTTTCGGTTGACGTGCCTGGAAGCACGACCGGGGGAAAAGTGGAAAATATCGCCAGGCCCCGGACGATACAATATACGACCTGTTATTTGCATGTCGTCTGTGAAAAAGAATCAAACTTCAGTATTCGCATCGAAAACTAAACGAACAGAGTACAAAACACCGGAATACAATTCATTTTAATTCGGAATTATAAAGAATCGGTTATAAATTTAGCAAATAAACAACAACAATGTTTAATTTATTAAATTTATATATTTAAAACTAATTATGGTACTTGTACAAATTTTATTACAATTCCGGTGGGACATAGGCCTCATCAATCTTCCTTGGCTTCTTCTTCTTACCGAACCAACGCTTTGGATAATAAACTTTCTTGTTTTCAATGCCAAGTTCAATTTGCTCCTGATTCTCAAAGAACCACAATTTTTCCTCGCGCGTTTTGAGGTCCTCCTGAGTGTGTTTAATGCTTTCGATCCTGTGCGCAATTTCCAAGCGTTGCAATTGCTTTTCAAGACTAGTCTTGCGCGTTTCTTCCCATTCAGTGAAGAGTTTTACTTGTTGAGTGACATCATCATTGGCTACCTTTTGTTCTGCCTCAACTACATGATCTTCTAACGTTTTCAGGACATCCCCACTTTGCTTAAACACGTTTTCCAACTCCTTCCTCATTGGATTATCTTCCGCGAGCAGTTTTAGTGCTTCTTCATGCAAATTATCTTTTATCAAGCCTTTATCAAGTTCTTTGCCCAATAAAACTGAGCCGATGACATGTAATGATCTGTGCAAAAGGTCACTCTGTTGTGAATCTCTTGTAAACTCCATCAGAGTCTTTCCCACAATTTGCAAATCAGTTTTAAGATCAAAATGGCCATCATCAAATGGATTTCTCAAATATTTCACTCTGACCTTTACTTCCTCCTCAGGTTCTTCAACCTGGGCAACTTCTGGCCAACCTTTTGGGTCAGAAAGATATTTATAACAATGCAGCAGAGCCAGAGATTTGGTTATTGGATGATTAAACTCTTCTTGCAGCATCATCTGACTTGCAATTTTGCATCCAGCCACAAAATCATTTTGTTTGTAAAAGTGATCCATGAGAAGATTTGCTGTGTAGTAGTCCAGGAACACGCCATAATTTAGTCGGTCATCAAGAACATTAATTAATTCGGCAGTTTTGTTATGTGTTAGCAAGTAACGAATGACTGCATGTCCAGTAGATTCTAAAGTGTTGCTTGTTTCTGAACTCATTCTAAGTTTGTGGATTAAGTCCAAAAGTTCATCGACGTGGGATTCATCTTGGACCTTGTTGGCGTAGATATCAACGTCCACAGCGCTGATAGCCCCAGTTCGTACGAATCGTTGGTCCAAATCATAGTAGAGATCATCGATGTGTACCTTGCTCAAGATTTGTGATGAACTCCTTTGATTCCATGCGTCGCTGCAGTTGTACGCTTGCGAGAGGAAGGTTCGTCTCGACTGTTTTGCGAAACCTTGTATGGGGCGTATTGTTTGTAATACTTTTAATAAGTTATTCATCGTTATTTAACTTATTTTTGCAAGTTGAAAGTTAATTTTATCGAATAACCTATTGAACAAAACAAAATGTGCGATTGATGTACTCGGTGTTATGCTGGTTGCGGAACGTTAGGGACGAAGCTTTTTTGAATTTCTAATTCATTCGTACTTTTTTGTTTTACTTCGTGGCACAAACGTGAGTGCTCCCTGCCTTTTATTTTGTTTCCTAGCAGAGGAGCAATGCTTTCGATTTTAGGAATTCTCGTCATTGAATTTTCGCGGGAAGTGCGTCCGTCACAAAATGCCTGAAGTGGAGAAAATTTTGAACATTTTAAAGCTTGTCTTGCAAAAGCAGCTAACAATAAGTCCAGCTCACAATCAGTGGTTTATATTTCAATAATTTCATTCATAAATATCAATATTAATCCTCTAAGGTGCGTTCTTTCAGAGCACAATCATCCTTTTCTAATTTCTCTTCCTTTTCTTCACTTTTAACTCCAGCGTTATTACCCTTAACATCCTTCTGCATTGTAATAACTTTCCCAGGCAGCAAATCAACAATTTTCGCAACGATAACTTCCCTATTTAAATACCCAATCCTACTGTCCTGCAACTTTTGAATGCTAATACCCAAATGCTGAGCGACACAATTCGGCGGATAAATAATGTGCAAAGCTTTCTGCACAAAAGGAACCAAATCGTCCGCAAAGCACATGCACAATCTCGTAAAAGAGTCTTTCGAATTTACAGTAAAAGCTTGGTGTTCCTGTTCATAGAGCACAAACACTCCAGCCGAAACCGCAATCAAAGACCGTTCCAATTGCCGAGTGACATTTTCAAGAATACTCAACGCTGGACACAGTCTCAAATTATTAAACGCTGTCAGCAATTTATTCGTATAATCCGCGAGTGGATAGAACTCCATCAAAGTATCCGGAGGTTGCAGTGGATCTTGCGACTTACTCCTCCAAGACGTCGGCAATTTCGTGTGACTCTTGTTAATCAAAGTGAACTTCTCGATATTGCTGTCGAACGCAATCGTGGCGTCTTGCAGAGCGTTAATAAATTGCTGCTCAACCGTCTTGAGGAAAATCGGTGCGAGAAGTTGCCGGAAATCGTAGCCGACTTTACTGAAAGACAGGCCAAAGTACATGCATTGACCTAGAATGGTGTCGACAGACGTGACACGAGGAAGATGCGTTTCTAACGTTCGCAGAAAGTGTTCGATTTTCATGCGGAGCCATCCGAAGAAGATGCAGTTCTGATTGACTAGTTGGTTACGGCTTGAAAGCGGGGAATGTTCGTCGTCGTTGAACACTGCGCGGTACTGCGTTATGATGGAAAACAAATTCACGCGAGTTATTTCAATGTGCTTGCTCAGGAATTGATTAGCTGCAAAAATTCTCCGATTAAATTACACAGAACGACATTTGTTTGAACTTCTTTACCATCCGTTTGTGGGATATCTTTCAAACTTTTTTCCAGCCATCGGTTCCTTGCCAAAAGAAACTTCAGACGCAACTCGGTTTCGGTAAAAATCGACATTTGTCGCAAGTGGCCGATAACTTGAAGACATTTCGGTAGTTGAATGTCGGAACTTAGCTGGGAAATTAATTGACGTTGCATTACAAGCCATAGTTTATCAACTTCTTTGACCAAGCTCTAAAATATAATAGGACACTTATTGCAATCATCAAATAATTAATAATTCTCATTGAAACTTGACATACTTGCATAATCCCAATGTCTTTGTGCTTACTCTGTAATCTATAGACATATGCAGCCAACTCTAAAGCTTCCTCATACAGATTATCCTTCACAAAACTATCCATCAACTGCGGCAGCTCAAGAATCTCTAACAGTTGAGCATTCTTTACAATTGTGATTGTATTCAGCTTCCGCATCCTGTTGATATCTTCACTGGACTGCAGGAAATTGACACATGTGTCACCAAAAACAGGAATGTGCTCCAGTAACTCATTGAGTTTTCCTTCAATCTGGTTGAAATGATTGAAGGAAGTCCTGGAACACTCTGCAGTTTGGATAAATGTTTGATAATGTCCGATTGCCAGCCCTTGAGTCTTGTCTTGAACATTTTGCTTGTCCTCTTGTAGTCTAGTGGGTTCCTTAGCCAATTCTTCCACTGTACAAGAACCAAGCTTTTTTATATATTCTTGTGCCTGTACATTAGAACAGTCTGCAATAATATTAATGAGTTTAAATATTGCATTCGAGTGATGGTATGACTTACATTTTGATGCGTTTTCACCAAAAATTAACTGGTTTAGGTACTCGGCGTCTGTAACGTCGGTGTTTTCTAATGTCTCTAACATTTTTATTAATTTGTAGGCGTATATTAACTTAATACGTCGAAAATGAGAATGTTGCAAAGGTTGCAAAGTTTAATTTGATGACTCGGCTGAGAATTAACCTTGTTTACGTTTGAACGTGTAGACTTGGTTGCATACACTAAATATACGATTTTAATATGTATAGAGTCTATGTATATAACAAAGATAATATAATTAATATATCTTTATATATCATAATATATCATAATTAGGAACGTAATCATTTCGCGCGGGACGATTTACAGGTAAGTATTGACGTATTGACTGGTTTGTTTTCAGGGTGAAAAGTTCCAGCGGTTCTAGCCGATGCAGACTTGGCTATTAGACATCATTGTAATTAACTAACGTTTAAATTTTAAATAATGAAACATAACAATAAACTTATCTTTACTCGTGCTTATGAATATAATGTTTACATTGTTAACACTATCTTCTCCAAAACGGTAACACCCGATTATGCAATGCATGATTTGGACAAGTGCAACATTTGGCACATTTTAGGAGCCATTTTTATGCACGTTCAGTAGAAATTAGAGGATAAATCATGCTAAAGTTGAAAGACCAAGGCAGCTTTTGGAAAAGTTCCAATATTGGCAAATTTTAGACGCCATTTTGACGTACTTTGGGTAGAAATTCGAAGATAAATTATGCTAAAATTGAAAGAACCGCCATGAAGTGAAGTAATAATCGCGAAAGTATCTTCCCTAGAACGCGTGTTACAGCCGATTTTTCAAGGTTCCGAGAACATATTTTTGCAATTTTCGATTTTTTTAATGACTTTTTATATTTTTTACATACTGTTACATATTTTTTAATGTGCAATTTATTCAAAGTATATTTTTGAATAATTTGATTTTGTTTCTTGGATTATATTGTAAATGATGTCAACTTGTTAATCACATTGAAAAATTATATAACTAACAAGAAAAATTAAATTGTTCCCTCCTACAGTTAGCATAAAAAAATAACCTTCCGAACTCCGAGTGTTTATTTACATAGGCCACTCGTTAATCCGGCCATTGCCTTTTTAATATGGTCCTAGAAGATTAGCTACCCATTAGACAAGCTTGTACTTTCTCTAATTATATTATGCGTTTATAATCTGTTACTAACTTAATAATTAGTAAGAGTATAAAATCACCCACAATGTGCTACATACTAAATAAAGCACACGCAAACTATGAAATGCCCTTTGATTTTGTCTCAGATATTTTTCTCAGTGTCATGGATGGATGACGAAAATGTAATCCAAATATGGCACGTAAAGGAGATTAATAGCGGATTCAAGTGGTCACATATTTCTTATCAATTACTTTGATGGCACCACTTTGAGCCCCAGAAACAAAGCCGATCAAAATTATCATGATAATTAACCTCCGATTTTTCTAGATAAAACAACGATGTCTATATCGATGTAGCTGGATGCTGTTTTCATTCCTTGGCGACATTCGGCGTAAAATTATTCCTCTTAATTCGTCGCAATTCGAAGTCAAAACAAGTTCAAAGATGAGTGCCAGGATCTTCTTGGTGTTCCTCTTAATTTCAATAGCGTTTACTAACGCGGAAAAGGTGAAACTAACCAGGCAGGACAGCGCAGAAAATGTAAAACAATGTTTAATTGACGGCAAGCAACTTTACTGGGTGGTTCCAGAGTTTAGAGCTGAGATAATCGATGATAACATTGGTGCGAAGATAATTCATACCTACACAACAAGTGGGATTGCAGGTAAAGTTACCTTTCTGATTTTTGATGCGAGATTATTATATAAATAATAATTTTGTTTAGAATTCAAAGTCTTAAATGAATCCAAATGGCTGTCTTTCGATTACAACAAGGATAAGAAAACGCTCACAGTTTCAACAACGCCAGATTTTGGTAAGTATGAGGAGGAAGTTCATGGAGTCTGGATTGAAGCTGTCTGGTCCGTCAAATGCGACGATGGCCAGGAAGAGGAAATAGTAAGTCAATTACAATCATTATAATATATGTAATAATTTCTTGATAATTTACAATTTCAGACGTATCAACAACAAATCAACGACATTAACACATACGCCCCAACTTGGAATTCGGAAGTTCTCGTTTTCGAAATGTACGGTTCGATCCCACGCAATTTCGAATTGAGTAATTTGATACAATTGACCGTCACCGATAAGGACTGCACATCAGACTCCACCTACTTATCCTTGGAAATTGAAAAAGACGGCAAGGACACTGAAGATTTTACTTTACGGAAGATAGTATCTAAAGAAAAAGTGACTTTCATTGAATTGACCGCTCAGAAAGATTTCCATCCCGGTTTTGAACAGACGTACACTTTGAGGGCGAAGGTAATTAGAAAACCAATCAATTAACACCGTTTTCTAAACTACAATAAAGTAGGCTAATCAATAAACATTATTTTTGTCCAGGATAATCCCAGAAATGGAGACAGCATGGAGTCAACAGCAAAGATCACAATCAAACTTCTTCAGAGTGAGGTGGAGTTCAAATTTACCGAAGACGAATACACCGCCAGCGTGGAACAAGGAAAGCTTCTCGTGAGCAAAGATATTCTGCTGACAGAAGGCTTCGATCATTCGATTAAAATCACCATCGAAGAATCAGAGTACTCTGAATACTTCTCCGTCGCTTTGGATCATATCTCCGGCGTTGTCCGACTAACCCTACAAAAACCCTTGCCTGCACCACCAGCGAAAGCCTTCGCTGCCAAAACTTCCTTTAGTTTGACTCTCAAAGCCACCTGGTATGACCGCGATATCACCACTAAAGTCAACGTTAAAACCGATAACGAATTAGCATTGATCTGCTTTATCCCTGGTATGGATTTGGACGCACCTTACTTTCAAAACCCTAACAATTTAGAGGACACCAAGGAAGGAGTCTTCTTCACTATATCCAACATCAAAAACGTCGACAATATGTCATGTGACAATGCCTACCTTGATTGTCGCTTTGATGAAAATAATGGCGAGTTTACAATCAGTACCAAGGAAAGCTTTAAGACTTACGAAGACAGTGAAACTGAACAAGTGATAAAGACCAATTTGACCATTGGATGTCCGTATCAACGGAAAACCATTCAATTTTGGCAGCCGATTAAAGACACGAACAATCACGCCCCGGAATTTACTGAAAGCAAGTACGTTTTCACGTTCTATAATGAAATCCCGGAGCATTTTGAACTTACAATGCTGCACGACATCATCGCAAAGGAGAAAGATTTGACCGCCGACGCTTGCTCTTTTGAGATCAAGGATACTGACACGTTTAAGATTTCATCTGGAGGTCTCCTGGACAAGGAGTGCAAAGCAAAAGTAACAACAACCAAAACCCTCCAGGCCGGCTATGACGAGGAATTCATGTTGGTTGTTGACGATGGAGATGACAGACAATCCCAAACCACCTTCCGTGTGAAAGTCGGCAAGGACGAGGAGAACCTCCCCGAATTCACTCATGGTGAATATTTCCTCAAGTTCAATCAAAATGCCACCAAGCCGGTGTTAATGAACGCATTCGATGGATGGGATATTCCGTCGTTAGAAAACGGAATGGATTCCAAGACGTCCTTCCAGATAGTCGACAGTAGCATGGCGGGGAAATTCAGGCTGAATACTAATACACTCTCTGGTAAACTGGAAGTCGAAGTGACAAATCCTCAGCTTGAACTCTGCGAGAGCTGTGACACCTTGAGCTTCAAAATCAAAGCCATGTGGAAGGGTCTGGAAGCAGAGACCAAACTCACCGTGGTTTTGAGCGACGACTTTGTACCACCTACGTCACCACCTACGTCACCATCTACGACAACAGAACACACACCAACATCTTCCGATACAACTCCTGGCGTCACTGCTGACTATCCTTATGATGGCCAAGGCGAGGAGCTGCATGGCTTCGGCACGTTCATATTGTCCTCGATGATTGGTATCATTCTGATGTTTGCTACAATGGCGGTCGCGTTGTCAGCCATGCTGTACATCATCGTCCGACGTTTCTGCTTCAAGAAAACCGAGTCAGACGTCGACTCACTTGCTGGCCCCCTGCCGGAGAAAATTAATATTGAATAAAGATAATTTTTGATTTCCATTATGTAATATTATGTATTGCGTTATTATTCAATAAACCATGGCAAATGTAAAGCTTTGCGTATTTCTTTTTAATAACTACTGTTACTGTATTCCACGGCCTTGACATTTTTTGGAACTCTGACATTGGATACTTATTACACTTAATCACGTCCCGGAATTTAGTGAAAGCAAGTATATTTTCACGTTTTATAATCAAATTCCTGAGGAATTCGAACTTACAAAGTTGCATGACAACATTGCGAAGGAGAAAGATTTGACCGCCTACGCTTGATTCTTTGAGATCAAGGATACTGACACGTTTATGCTTTCATCTGGAGATTGCATCAACAAGGAGTGTAATGCAAAAGTAACAACTACCAAAGCACGTCAGGCCGGCTATGACAAGGAGTTTATCATGGTAGTTGATGATGGAGACAGACAATCCGAAACCACCTTCCGTCGTCAAGCATGAGAAGAACCTCCCCACTAACGGTGAATATTTCCTAAAGTTTAATGAAAATGCTACCAAGCCGGTGTTAACGAACGCGTTCGACGGATGGGACATTCCGTCCTTCCGCCCAGATAGTCGATAGTAGCATGGCGGGAAAATTCAGGCGAAGTGACAGACGTCGAGTGCTGGCCCTCTGCAGAAAAAAATTAGTATAGAATATAGAATATAGATATAGAAGAAAGAAAATCTTCAATTTTCATTGTGTCAATAAACAATGGCAAATGTAAAGCTTTGCGTAATACTTTGTAATAACTACTGACGTGTTCCACAACCTTGACATTTTTTGGAACTCTGATAAATGAGATAATTATTTCCATTATTTCAATTCTTTCTTTGTTAGGCCCTGACGTGTGTTTCGAAGTATGTGCCAACTTGCGCGGTCTAAAGTGCGCCGAAATGCACGCACAAAGCCTGATAAGTGTTCGACAAACACTTAATTGGTCCAAGCCACTCGAAATCATAAAAATCGCGCGTAAGAGAACTAATCGAGATACGAGTGTACGTGAGAAGATAACATCTAATCCAGACGACAATGTAGCCAGGGCGAAATTTTGTGACATATACCAATCGAGCAGGTGAATAGTGGACATTTGCATTGGTGGAACTGCTCGCCAGCTGCATACAACGTTCAGACCGTCCGACTGTGAAGATGGCGATCGGGAAGTTGCTGCTCCTCTGCGCCTTTGTGGTTTGTGCCACTTGTTATACGGAAGATAATAAATGCGATATACCTTTGAATTTCACTACTGAATTCTGGGAGTTGGAATTCATCAATAAAGCTGAAGATGACGATTTCAACGGAGACACGTTCTTCTCGTTCCACTTACCTGATAACGTCACAGGTGAGAAAATGACCGCATGTTAATGATTAAATTCGATTTAAAAACATTAAATTTTGTCGCAGAGTGGGAACTTGGGAGCTACCAAGATTCACCGTACATCAAAGCAGAAGTCAACGATAGAGTTGTCACTGTTAAGCCCACCGATGCGTTTTCTCGCTTGGAATATACAGAATTTTCATCTAAACCACTACAGCTGTCGCTTAATATGAAGTTCATCTGTGGGCAGTCTTATGGAGATTGGACAGAATTTGTAAGTTTTCTCATGACTCGTTATACGATAGCCGATTTACTCTATTTAAAATTATGTGTTTGTTCTGGCAGACCTTCAAGCAAATCATTAATGACGTCAACAATCACGAGCCTACCTTCAACCGAAAGGAGTACAAGTATCACTTTGGTATGGAATTGAAGGAGGGAGCTGTTTTGACCGATGTCATGGAAATTTACGCCGTGGACATTGACTTTACCAACGACGACGTCACATTTTCCATCGAAGACAACGATTGGTTTGAAATTCAACACAAAAGAAATGATAACGGGAAGAAAATTTACTACCCTACCTTGAAGACCAAGAAGGTTGTGCCTAAGGCCGACTATTCTTACAAAATTACTGCTACTGTAAGTCCTCAGAGGGGTAATATACTTAATAAGATAAACTATTAATATTTCTCATGTTTACAGGACAATGGCACTCCACCCAAGAAAGGAACTGCTAATATTTACGTCAAAATCGAGTAGATGATACATCCAGAGTACAACATTTTAAACATTTGTCGAGTTGTTCAATACGAAATGAAATAAATAAAAGTCGAGCATTCATATCATCTGTTTTTGTCTCCTTGGTGTAAGATGTGACGAACAACCCACCGGATTGTTTACGCAATGTGGGTGTGAGCTCTCCACGGGGTGCGACGTTAGATGAGACGTCAACACTCGTCTCTCGGCGGGAGAGGCAAACACGTGGTGCGCCCGGGAATTCCACCGCGCGGTGCGTCTAGCGCGTGTCTGCTCACCCCTCACCCTCAATTAGCGAAATGTTAACCCCGGCGACTCCTAATGAGACGAGGCGCGAGCGCCGACCCCCGATCGGAACTGCGCGCCGAAAAACTTCCGGCACCAGGGCGGCGCAAGACGCTGCGGGTATTCCGCGCACACGTGCGGCGCGCGGCAGGTGACAAATCTGCGTCGATATTTATAATCGCCGCCGACGGTTCGCCACGACGAATCGATTGCCCCTGCCGCTGCCGGTTAATTACCTGCGGCGCGCGGCGCGAGCGAAAGGACGGAACGCAGCTGCGGCACGCCGCGTGTATTTGGACCATCGGAGGCTGCGCGGTGTGGTCGCGCGTCCAGAAATAACTCCCGCGAGTCGGGAGACTCGGCTAGAAGATGCAATCGCTAGAGATGTTTATTTTCGATTTAGGCGCTCGTCGCGCAAAGCAGGAAAGGAAACTACTGTTGCTGCGAGTACTGTAGGAAGATGTAAACATCCGGGTGGTTGCGCCCGTGCTTTGTCCAGATTCCCCGTCGAATTACACGCTGATATATTACTTCACGCAAAGACAATCAGCTGTTCTAGAAAATTTCGGCTCGATTTGGTGGAAATCGGAGGCACGGGGAAGTCAATCACTGGATGTGCCTCACTCCTGTCAAAGTATGAACCATTGTAGAACGGATGTGGAACTAAAATAGCCCGACTATTAATAAACCGGCGCGATGCAAGTGTGCGCCTGGAGCTGGAAGGCTCACCTTCGAATGCGCATTCATTGCTTACGGCGATTTCGATTCGATATCGACATAAAACATGCCAAACACTTCCCGAAAAACTTTCCAATCGTGCGCCGTTTCCTCGGAACGAGAACGGGAATGATGATAACAAATGAATGAAAAAAAAAACTTCGTGGGCAGGCGAATATTTCCGTTGAATGTGAGTCAGTGGCCGCGAGGACCGATGGCGAAACATTAGGATAGGTGCAGCAAGAGGTGGTTGATGGCCGCCGGCCAACAAGGCGCGTCGCGACGCATTCCTTGCCGGTCCCGATTTAGCGCCGCGCGGCGGCGCGTCGTGAGTAACCGCGTAAGCATTCATTCACCATGCGGTGGCCGTCTCCGAAGGCGACCGCCACCGGTGCGCGGCGAATGCAAATGGCCGCCCGGCGCTCGGCTCGTGGAGCGGTGGCAGAGCGGCGAAAAAATACTCGACTGCGAGCGGCGCGGGAGGGCCAATGGAACGAGCGACGGCGACGTCTCCCGGGCCCTTTGGGCGCTGCACACATGTAAACACGCGCGCATGGTGTACGTATAACATGCCGTAAACATCTTGGCACACGTTCAGATTGCGTAAATATAGAACGCGGGCCACGTTTTCTCGAATCGGTGCCTTCGTTCATCGCCTGCTGCCAGTTTGTTTCAAAACGCCGACCGGGAATCACCCTCCGCCGACGACCACCAGTCACCATTACTCACCGCTGGAAAAAGTGGCAAAGTTTTTAAACCCTACTTCAGCAGTGCCGTCGAATGAATATAAAGTGCTAAACAATGCCCCGGGCTTTCCTGATCACGCATCGTCGCTACACGGAGGAGATGGACACCAGAGGTGAGTTTCAAAGTGGTCCTGGAAGCTTAACACCTGCGAGTACCAAATTCCCCAAATGTTATTCATATCAAAAGTCAAAGGTGTTGGTCCTTTTGTGCCCGAAATAACTCCATGTCGGTAAATTTGGCTACTTGTTGCAAATTGGCACGCTGCCGATCCCACCTTACGGTCGTCCACTCGACGAATCGTTTTTACGCCGCGGCGCGCATCGCGTTGGAAAAGCGCATTCTCGATAAAAATAAACGCGATCAACAAGTCCGTTTCCCGATGCACAAAGGTCATATCTCCTTATAAAAAAGCATGGCGCATCTTCCAGGATCGAGTCCAACGCTGAGCAGTGCGGACACCACCCATTCGGAGAACAGCTCGGAATGTCCCGACGAGCTGTACAATTTGACAAAGCTAGCCGAAGTCAGTTTAGCGGCGGCGGCTGGCAAAATTTTCGAAGGACGTCACTTGTCTGTCCACTCGAGGAGTAGAGACGATCGCGAGGATGACATCATGACGTATACTCACAAGTTGTTCGACAAGTCATCCAGGACACCACGATCGCACATAATCACGGTAAGAATTTGTCGATTTTTGGTTGGATTTAGAAGGTTCTTAATGTTGGTGGCTTTCCAGAACGATTCTATTGTCGTTACTCCATCCTGCACCGATCGCCTCGTCGACGCCAGCACCCAGAACGAAAGCAGCGAGCACGAATGTCAGGAATGCGGGAAGCGTTACAGCACGTCCAGCAACCTCGCCCGGCACAGACAGACTCATCGCTCTCCGGCGGACAAGAAGGCTCGCCGCTGTCCGCACTGCGATAAACTCTACGTCAGCATGCCGGCGTATTCCATGCACGTGCGAACCCACAACCAAGGATGCAAATGCCAGTACTGCGGCAAGTGTTTCTCGCGTCCATGGCTCCTCCAGGGACACATCCGCACCCACACCGGGGAGAAACCCTTCAAGTGTCCGATATGCGCGAAGGCCTTCGCGGATAAGTCCAATCTCCGCGCGCACGTCCAAACCCACTCCAACACCAAGCCGCACGTTTGCGCACGATGCGGAAAAGCATTCGCGCTCAAGTCCTACCTGTACAAACACGAGGAGTCATCCTGCATGCGCATCAACGGCGCTGCCATAAACACTTCTTCCGTACCAGGAGTAGGGAGTGGTAAACAAACCAGGGAATCCACCCCGGAGAAATCAATTTCATCATCACCGACTCCCGTGATCGTCACGGTTAACTCTGTCATCCGCAGCGGCACGGGACTCTACCGTTCGACGGTAATCAGTCCGAATCCAGAAAGACTCCTCCTAGCTCAGGTGGAACATCCGTCCGTTATCTTGAACACGTCCCACCTGCGCCACGTCCAAGATCAACCGGTAGACTTCTCGGAGAAGTCCTCGAAGAGGAACTACACGTTAGGTCTGGCCATTGCGGTCTGACCGCGTTAATAGTATTAAGGACCACAGTGGACCAATCTCATTAGAACCCTTTTACGTCTTTTGTGTTATGTTATGTTTAAACGATAAGTGGTTAAGTTATCTGTAGGTTAGATGCTGAACGCAAAGGTGCTGTAATTGCTTTTAAATATTTCGTTTCTTTGATTTCTTTGACTTGAAGACGAGAGTGCTCCTAGTCAAAATATGCACACCCTGCGCAACCACGAGATGGAGATGCGCCCGGTGTGCATAGGTTAATGTATGTCGTGTACGCGTATTTATATTGTTTGCTTTTCGTTGAAGAAGAAGAATCTCTGGCCGGCGGTGTGCAATGGCGTCGCGAGCGCGTCCCATCCCGTATTCATTCCGCGCGCTCGCGCGCATCCTACACTTATGTTAGATACGATTAGATAGACTTAAAAATCTCATGTAAATGTTTCTCATTCCCGTCGTAAATTAAGCGCAACCTAATAATCCTAATGATTCGCAGTAATGTGTAACAAATAGTCGTGTGTTTTCGTAGCAATAAATAAATATCCGTATGTGGAGCGCGTCACTGTGCGCTAGTATGAACTTAAAATAAGTCTAGGACTTAAGTCGCATTAGCCATACGCCTTGTATTGTTTATGTATTTGTATGAGCACATTTTCTACGTTATTACATCTATTTCAAATCGAACCGTTTTCGCATTGCGGGCCTTGTTTATTCTTCTCCCCACACCCACTTTAAAGTCAAGCGCTGCGTTGTGATGCTTAACATGACGGATGTTAAGTAACCACTGCGGTTTAGCAATGCGATTCCATCTTAACGTAATGAATGGAGTAATTGATATGCGATAATTAATAATTTAATCGGTCGCCGGACGACTAGTCGAACATTTCAATGTAAATGGGTCAAACGCAACTATGAATGGGAAGAGGGGGCCCGAGAGACAATTTATGTCAGGGGTCAAATTTGTAGCCGATGCCATTCGATTCTCGGCCGAGCATCGAGAGCGGTCCAGTTCGAATCGATGGCTCGCGGCGTGATGCTCGCGCATCTCCTCGGAGTCTGTCTGTTGCTGGCCAAGTTCTCTGAGACGGACGGACTACCTCAACCATCGCGACACGTGGTGAGTACCAGCCACCTTCTGCAATCGAGGCATCCCAATAGCCGAGGAATCGGCAAACGGATTCTCGAATTGATCGACTTTGTATAATATTTGAGTCGTTATCGCGATGCGAAGCAATTAAAGTTCTATGGGTCAAAAGTTCTCGCATGCTAACGAAATGTGTGCCGCTAATTGTAAGTGAGGATGGATGTTGTTTTAGGACTCGCCGGAAGACAGCAATAATGTCGAGTTTCGGTCTAATTCCATGGGGGTCACCAAGGTGATTGACTTAAGAACGGTACCGAATTTCACAGCCTTTTTAAAAAGTTCGTTGTTTAATGTATCAACTTCTTAGGGAACAATCGCGTACAAGGACCACATACTAAAATCGTGCTACATAGAGAAGATCAGCTCCCAGTCTGTTTGGGAGAAGAACAGAGTGTTGTTGGTCCATCCCAGATTGCTCACGAATACGGAAGTTGGTGTAATTGGAGGACCAATTGTAGCAAACTTCTGTTTCGGATTGCCGTCGAAGATTCTGCGCCATGCGACGAATGTTGAAGTGCGAAGCAAGAGATCTAATAAGCCGTATTATTTCGTAGCGCGGAAGGCCAGGGGACAGACGCAGAGTCAATATTTGCAATTTGGTAATGGAGAAGCGCCTGGAAGGGCCGAAGCCGAGGCAACTAGACAGGGTAGCAAGGCAACAGTTTGTGAGTTGAAGAAATTAGTTGGCGCATGGTCCAGAAATAAATTTTTTGTCTTTTAGACGGTACGCGAGGAATGGGTCAAGCACAAAGTCAAAGCGATCCGTTCTCTTGTGCGGATTGTTTTGGTGCTCCCGGTTTTCCAGGATCTACCACACAATTTGGGCCTGAGTCTGGTTTAGGACAGCTATCTGGAGGTAGACAATTTGATGCTTCAGGGCGTCCTATAACTAATGGCAGGCCTGGATTTGGTCAAACTGATGCTTTTGGAAGACCGATCGGTGCTGGAGCGGGCGGACGAGATGGTGACAGAGTAACGCAAATTGGTAGAGGTCCTACTACTGGACAACAATTGGGGGGACAACAGGGAGGGCCTGGTCAGTTGTTACAAACTCCTAATGGTAGACTAATACACCCAGGTCAAATAGGAGGTGCACCAGGAACTACTGTCCAACCAGGGCAGGGTATTACAGGTGGGCCAGGAGGTGGAGTACCCGGACAATTACTAACACCAGACGGCAGAATCATCCATCCTGGTAGAACAGATCAGACTGGTGGAGCACCAGGAACTACGATTCACACACGTCCCGGACAAACGGGTGGGCTACAACTCCCAGGTGCACCTGGAGTTCCAGATTCATTTGAAGCTCGTCCTGGACAAATTGGTGGATTGCCAGGAAGCATAGGTGGACCTGGGACACCTTTCCAAACCCGTCCTGGGGAAACTGTAGGTTTACCAGGAACGACAGGTAGGCCTGGGATTCCCATCCAAACCCATCCTGGTCAAATTGGGGGTTTACCAGGAACCACAGGTGGCCCTGGGATTCCTCTCCAAATCCGTCCTGGTCAAGCTGGAGATTTACAAGGAATAACGAGTGGGCCTGGAACAACGGGAGGACCAGGAATTCCGTCGGATTATGTTCCTGGCCAGACCGGCACCGGGCAAATTGGTTTTCAGCCTGGGACTACCGGTGGACCAGGTACTTCGATCACGCACCCTGGACAAACTATTGGAGGACCTGGAATAGGTCTTTATAGACCAGGACAGGGACCAATTGGCGGAATTCAGCAAGGACCAGGCACAAGCACCTTCTTTACACCAGGATCACTACAAACTCATCCAGTGTTACCAGGTAGACCTGGTACAGGGATACAGACGTATCCTGGTGGTGACTTAAGCGGACAAAGAGGTCAAGCACCTGGATCATTACAAACACGACCTGGTATTCAAATTTACGACCACGGAGGTTTACATAGACCCAGTGGACAACCAGTGCATCCAGGTGACGTTGGTCCCGTATCACCTACTGGTCAAATTCAACAAGGAGGTCCACAAGGAGGAGACATTACACAACCTGGCCAAACAACATATTATATTCCAGGAGGTATAAGGCCAAGACCAGGTGACAGTAGTTATGGCTATTATCCATCGCCAAGTGCACCAGGAGGTAGAATACCTACAGGTGGGGCTGGAACTCAAGACGGTACTTTTCAAGGGCACGTAGCGGGTGAATACCGGCCAGCAAGTGGTACTGGTGGTGAGTTTTCAGGCTCTTTTCAAGGAACATACCATCCACATGGTGGTGAATCAGTTTCTGGAGTTTATGATGATAGAACGCCCCAAGGCTTCTATCCAGGGGGTAGAACTGGAGACCAATTGACCGGACAAGGTGGAACTCGGTGGCCACAGCGACCTGGAGTCTTGGGTGAACAAATACCTGGTACAATAACAACAGGTACTCAAGGAGTAGGGCCTGGGCAATTTCCCGGTGGTATACAAACAGGACAAGAAACATATATTCCTGGCCAATTGCAAATTCCTTCTGGTAGTCAAACAACAGGAGGAGAACAAACGTGGGGCCAACCTGGCTTCCAACAAGGTACAGGACTCCAGCCCGGGCAAATTTCAACTGGTGTACAACCAGGTCAACCAGGATACCAGCAAGGAGGGGGATTGTTACCAGGACAGCAACCAACACAATATCCAAGCGGTGCAGGACAACCCGGCTATCAACAAGGAACAGGATTATCCCCTGGGTATCCAGGTACTTCAGGGACTGGTGCCCAAATACCTGGTCAAGAAGGCGGTGCTGGTTACATCCCTGGACAAATTTCAACTGGCGGGAGACAACCGGGGTATCAACAAGGCGTAGTTGGTCAATATCCAGGACAGCCAGGATATCAACAAGGAGGTGGGCTTCAACCAGGACAATTTATCACAGGAAGACTTCAACCAGGACAAATTACAACTGAAGGGCAATATCCAGGCCAACCGGGATATCAACAAGGAACAGGGCTTATTCCCGGACAAATTTCTACTGGTGGTATTGGTGGTGTGGGCCAACCCGGCTACCAACAAGGTATCGGATTGTTACCAGGTGAACAGCAAACGGGAGTTTCCCAATATCCCAGCGGTGCTGGACAACCTGGTTATCAACTAGGGACAGGATTAGTTCCTGGGTACCCAGGTACTTCAGGGACAGGTGTTCAAATGCCCGGTCAACAAGTGGGTATAACAGCGCCAGGACAACAAATTTACGGTCAGCAACCAGGAATATCCGGAGAACAGCGAACGGGAACTGGAGGTATTTCAGGTGGACCAACATACGGGCCACAACAAGGTGAAAGAGGTCAAGCCCAATATGGACAGCAAGGAGGACAAATTACTGGGCCTGGAGGTATACAAGACGGAAGAACTGTTTATCAGGGTGGTGTTTCTGCTCCTGGTGGACAACAAATTGGACAATATCAAACCCCAGGTGCATTGCTGTCAGGACAAGCAGGCCAGGAATCTGATGACTCAAACACTCAAGCGCAAAGTACAATTCAACGAGCTGATAACGAAACTCAAGCCAGTGCTTCATCCTCTGGTCGATATGCTGGAGGAACTGCCCAATCTCAAGTATCCGGATCATATGCAGGTACAGGATCATTCAGTGCTTCGGCAGGTACAAATGATGGATTACGCGGGGCACAAACGCAGGTTTCGGGCAATTCTGAAGGTACCCTCAGTTCCTCGCAAGGTTTAGGAGGTCGCGCAAAGTCTCAAGCCCAAGTGCAACTTTCCGCCGATACGGGAGACACTCAATCTAGCGCACAGACCAGCGGTCTTAACCACGGCACAAATACTCAAGTCCAATCGGGGATCAAAGGTGGAATGGCTGACGCGCAAGCAAACGGGCCGGGCAGCACCTCCTCCCAAGCCCAAATAGGTTTCACGCCGTACGACGCAACCAACAACAATGACGATCCCGTCAATCCGCACAATGGCGGAGGTACAGCAAGCGCTTCAAGTGGTACTCACGCCGGCAAGTCTCAAGTTCAAATTAACGGCAAATACGCTTTCGGTATTCGTTACACGGGTCAATCACAAGCTTCCTCTGCCAACTCAGGATACACCGCGGATACCATAAACCTCCCAACGATGCGACCCATCGACTTCTCCAACGACCCATACAGCAAATCAGCTAAACAAGAAAAGGTAAATGTGCGTCAAATCGACGACCCCAGCCTAATCAAAATCATAACCACATCGACCACTCCGACCCCAGATGAAGACGAAGATGAATATGACGAATACGAAGACCCAGAACCCCCACCGCCGCCCCCAAACAGCAGACAAAACCTCGTCCAACAAGCAAAAACCAGAAGTTTAATGCATGATGCTTTAGACCCCTTGGAGGACATCGATGACCACGGAGTCGACGTCCAGGGTCAACTAAAACACGGTGATGTCATCCAAACGGGACATTTTATTCCAGGGAGCACTGGGTATAAAATCCCTCCGGGTTTCCGGGGACGAGTAAGAGAGGATCCTGTTAATCATGAAACCACCCCGATATACGTGGCTGGAGCTAACGCCAATCGCAGAGGTTACCACGAAGGCTACGGATCGGGATATACCTATCAACCGAGATACTCCCCGGTCCAATACGGGTTCAAATCATCCAACCAAGCGAAAAACTTTGTCTCGATGACGAAATCTGAGACGGGGTCGCGCAACATCATCACCGGAAAGAAAACTCCTTCCGTGTACTACACCCAATCATCAACGTGCGGATACTTCACCAATACGTGCGTCTATAGCAACGGCAGGAAGATCTGCTTGCCGAAGCCGAAGGCCAATCCCGACGGCACGCCCATAATATGCAGAAATTAATCTGAACGAGAAACATTGATTGATTGAAAACTGATACGACTTTGATACCATCACTGCCAGACGTATTATAATTGTAATTAAACTTTATAATTTAAAATATTTTCATATCATATCATATTTTTTTATAGAATTCTATGCAAGCCAATAAATTAGTCGTTTAATAATTGATCGAACGCGTCGAAACAATGCTTCCTCACTGATTAACGATTATTATACTTATTACGTTTGAAGTCACGACTTCGGACGAGTAATCGGATGACGACGAATGATTAACATTTGAAAGTGCGGCCTTCCTCGTTATTTATTCCTTGGAAGCATATATATTTAAGGACTTGGAGGGAAATTGTTCGAACTAGTGAGAGCCATTGTCAGAATGTTGTGGAACGTTGGAGTGTTTCTATTAGTTGTTGTGTCGTGTGGTGTTGCCGGGCAGGATATTATCGATAAAATTGAGGTAAATATATTAGTAATTTATGGTAATTATCGGAGAGTTCATCAAAAATAAAAAATCTAGAGCATCGAAGGGAAGAATGCCTTTAACCCACACGTGATTTCAGCGAGAATGTACGACTACTTAACGGTAAAGCACAAAGAACTTAAAATCTGACCGACTTATATATAAACGTTCTTTTTTAGAGTACAATCGCCTATAAGGAGAAAACAACGAAAAAGTGTTACATCCAAAAGATGCAGAATAGCATCCCGACGCCTTTGTACATATCAGACTCGAAGAGTGGCACTCGAGAGGTGGAAATTCTTGCGGGAAAAGGCATCGCACGATTTTGTCAAGGACTAGACGTGTACAGATTACTGGTACAGATAAAGGAAAACAAAAAATCGTAATAAATCGACGCGCGAGTACAAAAATCAGTCATTTTACTTGTTTCTATCATACAATTGCATCATAGTCTCAGTGCATCATTAATCTGGGGTTAAATAAATACGTACCTCACTTAATCACAATACAGATTACCGTCTAAAAGGTGCTAACTTCCTCGTCGCTCATCGTCGTCGAGGAGACGTTCCGAGGCGTGCCGGCGCTGCTAGAGTTACGCAATCTACGGAAACACGTAAAACCAGTTCGCCACATTACAAATCGAAGATTTTCTCCTATCGTAGAAAATTAATTATAAGCGTATAAGCCGCAACCAAGCTTAGAGGTGAACTTACGCAGTCGTTCTCGTCAAGCGTCGCCATTTCCTCGCCGCCATCTTCGTTATTTAGTATCTCATCGCTGGACGCGCGCGCGTTATGAGTAAAGTAAGCCCAAAACCACATTAGACACAAGTTAAAAAGCATGACATAAGGATATCTTAATTAATACTCCCAAATTAGTTGTGCTCGTGTAGGGAAAATAGAAACGTATGACAAACCTAGAGTTTAAATGTTGCAGTTGCACGTGGCAATTGTCGACTTGTTCCTGAAGCTCGTCGTTAGTCCGCTGGAGCTTTCTCATGGCATTGGCGGATGCGTCAATCTCGTCCTCGGCCAAGGCCAGATCCCGTTTGAGTTCCTCCACTCGCGCGCGCAATTTCTTGACGTCCGTTTCGTACTGTTCGGCTCTTCTGGCCGCGTGCGCGTTCTCCGTGATCCTCTCCTGTAGAAGTTTCTTTAGTTTACTCTGCGCGTGTTTCAACTCAACGATTTCTTTGTTCCTCTCGACCAGTTCGGCCTGCAAATGACGGAAATCCGAATCTGTGTTGGCCATCGGTCGTCCTTTGCGTTCGATACGCTCCTGCACATCGCGCAATTCCGCTCTCAGTTTTTTATTTTCACGCTCGAGGGTGAGTTTTTCCGTTTCAAGGCGTTCCCGTTTACCCCACTCGGCGGCGTTTTCAGCTTGCAGGCGTTCCAACTAATGGAAATGAATGAATTTAATTAATTTATATGATTCTTATACATTTTGGTGCAAATTGGAGTCAATGTTTGCATTCTGTCGTCATTTCGGGACGCTAAAATGCAAATTTTGACCGAGATTGAATCAAAATGTGAAAAATCAGTTGAAATGTTAAATTAAATATCAAAATATCCTTAATTCTATAGGTAGGACGGCAATATTTCCTTTACCTCCGCCCTGAGATCATTAATTCGTCGATCCATCCCGTCCCGAGTATTCGTTTCATCTTGCAGATCACATTTGAGTAATCTCAGTTCCTCCTGGTGCTGATCCTGCATCGTTAACATTTCCCTGACAGCATCCTGCCGCGCCTCGCGACATTCCTCAAGCTTCTCTTTTAATTCCTGTACTTCAGATCCTAACTTCTCAATTGTGTGATGTAACTGGGCTTTGTCGCTATTTATCGTTAAAAGAAAGCATACAAATGGAGTAAATATCACACCAATCGCAAATAAACTTACTCTCGCTCACTTTGAAGCGTCTTCGTCGCCTCGTCCAGCCGCAGCTGCAACATAGACATCTTCTGTATCAAATACTCCTCGTCGTATTCGTCCGAGTGCGACTTAGACGTGACCGAACTCTTCTCGTCGTTATTAGCATCAGTCTGTTTAGGCACAGCCCCATGCAAGACATACTCTTCAGCAATGATGGACCTATTCTTTTCATCACTGGTGCTGTCGCAATCAATGCCGTTCTCCCTGATAGTGATGCCGAATTCCTCTCCCAAAGCTTCGAATATCTGCGTATCAAATTGCCCGGCGTGCTTCAGCAGCAAAATATGGATGCGTTCGATTTCTTTCTTCAAGTGATCGTTTTGCAGCTCGACGTCCTGTTTCTCCTTCTTATAGACGTTGCTATCTTTCAGCGCCATGTCCAGTTTGGTACGGAGCTGTTTGGTCTCGTCGCGGGCCTTGTTGCGTTCGTTGCGAACTTTACTCCACTTGTCTCTCCAGTTCGCCGTGCAATCCGACCACCAGCGCATCGTTTTTTCCATTTGCGCGGCGCGCGCTCTCGCTTCTTCCAATTCGCGCTTTCTCATTGTCTAGAATTGGAAAACAAATAATAAATCAAGTTGAAGGTATTCGAGGTGGGTTAAATTTATCATTTGAGTTAAACTAATAATGCATTTGTTTAACAAAACAATATAACATATATTTGCATAATTAATTTTACTAAATTTATATTCATTTGTTTTTAATAAATTAATTAGAATATTAAATAAAAAATATATATATATATGAAAGACACATTTTAAAAATCATTGCAAACAGGTGCTGCTTGATTTATCGTCCGACTTTTTTAGCTTACCTCGGTGGCTTCCCATTCAGCGTCCGGGAATCGGGACGACGCTAGGGAGGCAGTGTCGTGCTCCCTAGCGTGTCGCCTGGACGACGTCCCACTCGTCGAACTCTGAGCCATGTTGCAGGGGCTTTTTCGTTACTTCACACCATTACCACGAATTTCTGGAATAATTTACGCGCTCCTTATGCTCGTTTAAGTTACTTTATCACATTTGACTAGCGCAAAACACCCACTGGCTTCCTATTTGTTCCCGTTGCTCCCGTTCTCGACCCTAGTGTTTTGCACTTTTTGTGATGTGAATAGTTCTCAAGGTTACCGATAGTGGCGTTCGAGTCGCTACACTAGCACACTAGAAATATTACTAGATTCATTTAAAATGTCGAAAAAAAAATACAATAAATATTGTAATAACCAACAAATCACTAAAAATAATAATTTTATTTGATTGATTTTATTTTCAGACAGTTAATATTAGTTCTTCAAACATGATAATTCAAATATTTTGAATATAGTAAGGATAGTAACTGCGCGTCCTGCGCGTGCGCATAGAACATTTGCTTTTTCATATCCGGCACGTTTCCCGCCATTTATCATAACCGTCGGCAACTTGGCGGCAGGAGCAGCGGAAACGAAGTTCAGTTGCACTCGGCGTTTTCATCCACAAATATTGTTAATACTCCTTGATTGTTTGTGTCCGTGTTGTTATCAGGATGGCCGACATGGATTTAACGACCGGAGCGCTGCTTGTAAGTTTCATCTTTATAATTGCGTCCCGTTGAGTGTGTTTCGTAGACAACTATAATCAACCATTTTATTGCACAACGCAGCAAATTATGCGAGGCCGGACCCTCGAAAACCCGATCGTGCAGGTCGTAGGAAGCAAGCGCATCGACGGGCAGAGCGTGGACAAAATCCGTCATCGCATTCTACTCTCGGATGGAAAGTACAAGGTGTCATATGCGATGTACACTGCCCAGCCGAACGATAAATTTGCTGTTAGTGGCGAAATCATAGAACATTCTATCATTAAAATGAAGCGGTACATTACCAGCACCATTCCTTCTTCAGGAAAAGCGGACAAGTGAGCAATCCCCCTAGAAATTCGAACTTTTCTCATTTTTTTGTTTGTTTTACATAGGAGTGTCCTTGTCATCCTTGAAGTGGAAATCATAAAAGATGGCAAGCAGGTTGGCAAGGTCCTAGGATCACCTGAGTATCTCCCTAGTGACCTGTCAACCATTGAGGACAAGGAGAACAATTCATCTGGGCACACAAATGGAAGTAGTTCAAGTGCGCCACCTCAGTCAAGAGCTTCGAATGATTATGAACCGGTTGCAAAGAAGCCCAACTTGTCTGGCATGTCAACTATGACCTCCACGATGGACAGCTCATTCTCGACCGAATTGATCATGCCCATTAGCAGTCTGAGCCCATATCAGAACAAGTGGGTGATCAAGGCCAGAGTGACCAACAAGGCGCCAATCAGAACCTGGTCCAATTCAAAAGGCGAGGGAAAGCTCTTCAGCTTCGACGTCCTGGATCAAAGCGGCGAGATACGCGCGACCGCCTTCAGGGAAATGGTCGACAAGTATTACGACTTCCTGCAGATCGATAAGGTCTATTACATCTCCAAGTGCCAGGTGAAGATGGCGAACAAGAAGTTTTCCTCGCTGAAGAACGACTACGAGATCACGCTCGGCAACGAGACCGTCATCCAGGAATGCAACGACGACTCGTCCGACCTGCCCACGGTGCAGTACAACTTCACGACGTTCGACAAGATCGCCGCGATCGAGGCGAACACTTTGATCGACGTCATCGGCGTGTGCAAGCAGGCCGCGGACGTGCAGACGCTCACGGCGCGCTCGACCGGGCGCGAGCTGAAGAAGCGCGACATCGTCCTCGTCGACCAGAGCAAGAGCGCCATCACCCTGACGCTGTGGGGCAACGACGCCGAGAGTTTCAACGGCATGAACGACATCATCGCCGTCAAGGGCGCGCGGGTGAGCGAGTTCGGCGGCGGCAAGAGCATTTCCGTTCCAAACGGCGGCACCTTCAAGCTGAACCCGGACGTCAAGGAGGCGTTCGTCCTGCGCGGCTGGTACGACAACGGCGGCAACAAAGAGGACGCGGCGAACCTGAGCGCCCGGACCGGCGGAGGCGGCGCCCCCGCCTCGTGGATGTCGTTCAAGCAGGTCGCCAAGGAGAAGCTGGGTTCCAGCGAGCGCGGCGATTACTACACGAACGTCGCGACGATCCTCATGGTTCGCGCCGAGAATCTCGCGTATCAGGCGTGCGCGAACGAGGGATGCAACAAGAAAGTTATTAACTTGGAGAACGGGAAGTACAGGTGTGAGAAATGCGGCATCGATTCCGGAGAGTTTAAGTACAGACTTATTGGGAATGTAAGTGGGACGATCCAATAAGATTTTATTTCATTTGTAAATTCGTTTATGTTTCTTATAGATGAATTTGGGCGATTGGAGCGGCAATCAATGGGCGACGATCTTCAACCCGGATTGCGAGCTTATGCTAGGTGCTACCGCACAAGAGATCGGCGAAGGCGCCGCCAACGATCCATCTTACATGCAGAATTTGTCTAACGAAGCCAACTTCAAGCAATTCCAATTTAAATTCCGCGTTAAGACCGAAACTTACAACGTAAGCGATTTTTACTTATTGTTAGACAGGGCTTCAAGAAAACTTTACTAGTTTACATAAATTAATCGATTTTTTTCTTCAGGACGATTCAAGGCTTCAAACTGTGGCTGTCAAGGTGGATCCTGTCAACTACAAGTCGTACAATTCGCAACTTATCTCTCAGATTCAAGCGATTGCACATTAATTCTGTTTAATTTACTAATTTATTATAATTACTACTTTATTATCATTGTATTGCCATTAGTACATAGTTATATATCTATTATCCTTTGAGATATCTACGTTTTTTTTCTTGGGAACAATAAACGCGTTCATATTTAAAAAATCCAGCGCGCTTGAATTAAAGCTTCTGTAACTTTTTGTAGCATCCTACCAATTGTTTTATGTTCATGTGGTGTAATAGCCCAACAGGTGTATTATTATGTAGTCTTTAGTTGAGCATTCAAACTTAATTATGTAAGCTGTTATAAAGTGGTAAAGTTTTTGATTGAAATTTTGATGTTTCCTGCAATTTCCAGGTTTAGTAAGCAACGTGTAATTTTTTAACGAATGCTACGAATTTTGCACAGTCATTAAATTTCTTATCGACTGCTTTTTATTCCATAACAAAGTCACAGGGTGTTAAAATTTAACAAAATGAAGTTACGATTTGTTCAAAATTTTTTTGTTGATTGTTTATAACTTTTGAACTACTCGTAGGATTTTGTTGAAATTTATGGAGATCGTAATCTATAAAATGCGTGTTTCTATTGCTTTTTAATCGAATATTGTCTCTTATAAACAGGGTGTTAAAGTAACATGAACTGTATTATCTCTGAACCCGGTTGCTGTGATGTTTGGGTTGTCTACGTTAAAACACAAATTTAAAATACCGGTATTTACCTGCGCCTACCTGTTGCCGGCTATGGTGAGGAAATACCGATTCACGTTGTTTACAGTTGCGCGCCGCGCGGCGTTCAATGAACTTGACTCACTGGCGCGGGGCACGTCCACCCGAAGGCGACGCAAGACGCCCGAGTGACTTTTCTTCAGTCCGGCGAGCCAGTAACCCGCTTACGTGTTCGAATGGTGCGCATTTACGTGTCGCCCGTCCTGCGTCGAGCGCTCGCCTACGAAACGACATGTGCGCACGCCGATTATCAACAAAACATTAATATTTAATTAAGGCCGGCGCCGTTCGCAGCGTGAAAATTCGCTGACGACGCTCGCGTTACCTGCGCAAACAAATGAGCGAGCTCCGGTTTCCGCTTATCAGCACGCGCGGCAATACCAGAGATAACGGGAGTGCGCGCGCGGACGCGTGGTGTACGTAGCGATTGCGTGTTCGAGCGTGACAAGTGCGGCAATGACGAACAATAACAAGAAGAAGAAAAGCGTCTTCGTGGCGTACCTGTGCTGGCTCTTCGGCGGCATCTTCGGCCTGCACCTGTTCTACCTCGAGCGCGACGTCCACGCGTTCCTCACCTGGAGCACTTTCGGCGGTTACGCCATCGGCTGGTTGGCGGACGTCACCAAGATACCGCGGTACGTTCGAGATTGCAACGAAGACGATGAGTTTATCAAGGAGTTCGTCGTTAAGCTACAGCGGAACAAGAAGGTGAGGCGGCGACGTGCATTTGTTTTGAAAGTTATGCTCTAACCAAAGATAGGCAACCCAAAATGCATTATGATAATGATTTTTGCAGCCGTTGTTCTCCACGAGCCGCTTCACGTCCGCCATAATGGTAGGGTACCTCTGGGGTCAACTAATCATGCTCGCCACGCCCGAAGAGGACATTTTAGGAATAAACTGGTCCCATACTCACTGGCTGGTCCCCTTAGCAGTGGGATTGGGTGTGTGGACGGTGGGAAACATCGGTCGCGAAAAGGGTACACCGTGGGCGGCTATCATCACTGCGTACCTTTCATACTCGTCGCGCTGGTATTTCTTCGACGAGAGCGTCTGGTTCTCCATCATGGTATTCTGCTCCGCGCTAGCTTTCGACACCTTCAGTAAAGAATGGCGACGTACGCCGCCCAAGCGAAGGGGTCTCTGCAAGCGTGTCACAGTCCTCTTCCTCTGCGGCACCATCTACCTCGCCCTTTGGGGATCCTACCTCTACTTCAACGGAACCGTGACGGATTCCAACGGTGACGAGGTGCCAATCAGCGAGGCGCTCCATCACTTCTTCACATCACCCTGGTGGACCGATCTTAAACGCTCTCTGTACGACATCTATGTATACGCACAACACCACGGATGGTACGAAATATGGAAACAGATCATAGACCTATCGGACGTCCAAGGCGAGCAGAACGCTTACAAAGTCTTGGACGTCAGCCCCACGGCCAGCCAGTCGGAGATTACCAGCGCGTGGAGGAAGCTCAGCAGGGAGAACCATCCCGACAAGGTGAAGGAACCCGAGCTGCAGCGCGCGGCGCAGGAACGCTTCATGGAGATCCAGCAGGCGTACGAGATTCTCTCTAACATCAAGAGCAAACGGCGGAGAAAAAACAAACGCTCCGTAGAATGATCGGAGACGACTCTCAATCTGTCATTTACGAAATCTCTTCCAAGACCTTTTTTAGTCTCGTCCAACTTTCATACACTCTTTGATGATATTAATTATATATTGTTACGTTAGCATTGCTGTTGATTCTGACTTTTTATAAATAGTACGACTTGATATTATTTATTAAACGATAATAATTTAAACTTACTTACGAAAAAATGTACATGCATTACTCCCAGGGAGGGAAGAGACTCAGGGACCAACTGATGCGTTGGCCCGACCCCAATAGCTCTGATAAAATGGCGATCTGGTAGGTTGGGAGACACGTAGGCCATTCTGTTTAACTCGCACTCGAATATCCTTTAATGCTTGGCACTTATTTGCTCTTCTTCTTCGTCCTGATCGCGGCGGGCTGCGTCGCAGCGGGCGCCACAGGCGCGCCGCCGTAGTACTCGCCGTTGCCGTCGCCGTTCGCAAGGGTGATCTGCAGTCTGGGCACGGTGAGCGGTCGAATCAAAGATTTCACCACCGGCGGCACGCTCGGCGCCGCCGGAAGGACGGGCGTGCTCGCACACAGCGCCGCCGTGGTGAGTTGCGTGATGAGCCGCACGCTGTTAGCTTCGGCGTTGGCCGCCGCCGTGGCGCCGGAGGAAGACGTGCGGAAGACTTTCTTCAGTTTGCTGCGGAAGCCGGTCGAATGCTGGACGATGGTGGAGGTGATGGGCACCTTGCAGGCGGCCGGAGCGCGTTCCGACGGCGCGGTGCCCCAGTTGCCGTAGGAGGTGGTGCGTTCGAGGAGCTTCTGTCTGGCGTGCTTTTCGATCACGTCCGCGCACACGTACCGCCCGCAGAAGCGCGCCCATTGGTCGGCGCGCAGGGCGCGACCGTAATCCTTCAAAGTGGGATTGGCACCTGCACGTTATGCAAAATGTTTGATTATGCGTTCATCGATTGCGCGCCCGCGATAGGCGTACCTGCGAATAGGAGCATTTTGGCACATTTGTAGCGTCCCTGAAGGGCGGCCTTCATCAGCGGCGTGAAGCCCATGTTGTTCCGCGCGTCGACTTCGATGGTCTTGCAGCGCGTCAGCATACAATTGAGGCACTCGGTCTGGCCTAAATTCCGAAGTGGGAAATCGATACGCGATTGAATTATCATTGCATTATTGAATGGCGGCCTAATAAACGGATACCTGCTTGCGCGGAAAAGTGCAGGGGCGTGTTGCCCTCATTGTCGGCCTGGTTGGGGCGCAGGTTGGGCAGCAGGAGGACGCGCTCGAGCACGTCCGGTGGGCCGTTCGATGCCAGGTGACTTAAGATCGTCTGAGAACACACGAGAAGCGCAAAAAATCAAGCGCTGGTCGATAACCGCACGTCATGGAATGACAGCGAGGCCAATCGATGTAAATAAAGCATTGTCCGAAAACTTCGCGCGTGGCATGGGCCGAGCGAAGTTTCGCCGGCATTTAAAAATGCAAGGCGGTCCGACGTCCACGCAAAGCCGTGGCGTCAAGAGCTTTAAATAGTTAATATCCCACGGGCGCATTGAAATGCTCTCCCGGCGCGGCGAACGCGCAATTTGCTCGGTTGACCTTTTCGTCGAGATTGGCCGCGCTCGAAGCGTGGCGCGAGCGTGGCGCACGTGCTCGACTGGAGCGCGAGCCCTGGACGAGCGCGCCGCGGCCTGGAGGGATCGCGGCTATTGGGCTATAAATATGAACATTCGAAAACGGGTATATTTAGCGGCCGTAGTCATGAAAGCGCGCGCGCGCGCGCAACGCTGCCGCCGGATCACTTTCGCACGCAATCCATCAAGCGGCGGCGGGAACATTACGCATGCACGCGCGATGTTTGCGCGCGGCGGCAGATTTACCGCTCCTGCAGCGCAACAACGCGCGAAGGTGATTTGCGAACTTTCGTAAACGGTCGCGGGAGGCGGCCGGACGCGCGAGACGCTCCTAATTGACCTGTTGGCGCCCGGAGAAGTCGCGGAAAAACGTCACGTGCCGAAGCAACATGTGGGAGGGGGCGGGCGCGTTTCCCGAGCGGGCTTTCGTCCGGATTGTCTAGCCAGCGGTCAATTAGCGGCGTCTCTCGGGGGAAATTAATCATTTCGGCGTTGTATTCAATCATAACACCATCGCGTCTGGTCTCTGACGTACAACGAACTCTATGAGTAATCAAAACTATCTGGAATACTACATTTTTATGTGTTTTTTCTGCAATTATGTGCGTTTTAAGATCAGAAGAATTAAATTAACTTGTTTCTAGGCTGAAATCTACAGGAAGGGGAATCCCCAATGCGCAGCGCCCTCTAAGGAGGACGAATCAAACTATGCAATTGAGAACTGTAGAAGTGTAGCTTTAACTTATTTTATCATGTAGTAGACTTAAGTGTGTTTAGTCTTAATGTAGTTCTATGCCTACCCCGTGTGGGGGCATGATGCTAGCCGGCGGGGGAAAATACCCCGAGACGATTGTCGTCTTCTAGTTGTAAGTTTTAGTGTTCTGCTAGATTCGGTCTCAAATGCCTCGCCGTTACGCTGCATTTATGTAGCGTAAGTTTTGCATTCGTTCCCGATTTATTATTAATTAAAGCCGGGAATTTGTATGAATGTATAGAATGATAGATATTGAGGTTTTTGGTGGAATAATGCGAATATATAGAACATAAAAGTTGAACTAAGTTGTCTCTCGACCGAAATCTATTGAAGGGGGAATCCCTGAATGCGTAGCGCCACCTGTAGGTGCAAAACTAAATTATGCTATTGGAAAAATTAAGGAAACGTAATTCAAATTATATAATAATAAACTCAGAGTTTTCTGGTCAAACTCTGTGTCTATGAACATTGAATGAAACTAAACTCTTAAAAAATTAACGGGCTGGTAAAAAGGCAAATAAAGAAAAAAGTGTTTTATGGCAGTTTTTATGAGCAGATGCCGAAAACCAATCGATTCTAATTTCCGCTCATTAGGGCGTAAAAACATTGTCAAGCCGTGTGTGAAGCGAGCACGTGCATGGCCTAATCGCGAGACAAAAGGCCGAAAACAATGGCCGCGTAACAAAACAAACGCGCAAAATTTCCATCTTTCATTAGTACGAACAATGTTTAATCAGCGATGCGAATGTGACGCCGCGTCTCCCACGACGGCGACGTCGACGAGCCGCCCGCATGACGAGACGGCATCTTTTAATGCTAGCCTGCAACTGCAGCGGGAAATTCGGCCGGGCGCAACTGGTTCAAGTACTATTTATACAATTGCAACGCGCACGAAACGAAGCGCGGCGGCGGCGTTCGCCGTCGCGAGCGCGTTTCGTTAAATATTTACTCATTAGCGAACGTCGCATAACGCGCAATGAATACGCGCCAGCGCCGGCGACGCCAAAGCCGCCGGCCGCGGCCGTTGATATCTATTACCGACGACAAAAGCGAATTGTCGCGCTGGGCAGAGCCCAGCCTTCCATTAACATCGCAACTGGATCGATGCAGTAGAATCTAGATTAATTGTGAGATGTATAAATAAACACGGCGTGGTCTCGCGCACGCTGCGAGATGTGCTGGCGATGCGCAACGTTCGATTCACGATCTGTTGATGTCAATCTTGATTAACGATTTGTTTGAGTTTTAAATGTTCTCAGCGCGTTAAGTTAAGACGTTCTGTTCTGTTCGGCGCTTTTTGCGCGCGCGTGTTTTCGTGCTCGAACGCTTTGGAAAGTTTCGCTCTCGACTCACCCGTCCGCTCCGATCGGCGGCGTTAAGCTCCGCCTCGGGAACGCTGGCCAAGGAGGCGCGGCGCAGGAGGTCCCGCAAGAGGTCGTCGTCGCCGTCCGCGGAGGCCTGCAGGAGTGCGCGCGCGACCGGCGGCGCCCCCATGGCGGGGGCGGCGCTGGCGGTGGGCGACAGCGTGCCGCGCGCGTACCGCCCCGTGGGATGCA
>JARRAA010002208.1:0-11964 GCA_030557295.1 Ecitodaemon sp. MM-2014
GAACAACGTGTTTGTTATTCCATGTCCGTCCAAGAGGTGCACGTCAGCGATATATTATTAAAAACACGTATGTCTTTCCAAGCTTTTCGCTAATGAATATTAATCAGGTAATGAGCGGCTGGGGTGAGAAAGCGCTCGAAAGACGACGATACGAAATAATTAATTTCGTACCAAATTCTTGAAACATTCATGCGCTTAAAAATATCAATAATCAACTTCTTAGCAAACAATTCTTCCAGAAAAAATGAACGAAACTTATGTAATACAAGAAGATACCATGCAAACCGTGCCAGATGAGACCGATAAAACCAAAACGCCGAAAAGCAAGAGATGCGGATCGAAATGCACCGCGGTCTTGTGTTGTCTCTTAACGTTCGGCATCATCTTCGGCTTCGGTTTCTTGTTCGGCCCGTTGATCCTCCAGGTAATGAATTTCCTAACGAAATCCAACCGGGAATAACCCCGAACTAACTGTTGAAGGATAATCGTCTTTACAACTTCTCCCCGTCTCATTTTGCCATGAAATACTATCGCCTGCGACTGGAGCCGACCGGCATGAACGATTTCCAAGGACGCGCGTCGATCCTCTTCCGAGTCGCCGAGAGGACCAAAGAGATCCGCCTGCTGGCCGAGGACCTGCACATCAAGCAAATGAATCTCACCCTGAGGCACCAGGTGCACTTGGCGCACGACGTGCACTTGCACAATTTGCCCAGCTTGAAGCACTCGAACGAAACCGGCAAGAGCTACCACGTCGGCAAGGTGACGAACATCACGATCGGCAAAGTGTCGAAGCTAATTCGGGAGGATCGCGTCGGGGTGCTGATACTTTTCGAGAAACCTCTGCGCTTGGGCGAGTACATGTTAGACATTCTCTACCACGGCAATTATAGTCCCGGAGGACTAGAAAGAGTCGTCTACGAGGATGTCAGCGGCGCCAGGAGACGCGGAGACCAAGCAGGAGAGAAGACCGAACAGAAAGAGTTTTTTATAATGAACAGCCCCTCCAAGGTCCTTCCACATTTCGATTTAAAGACTAAAGTACAATTCGAGGTGTCCGTGGCACGTTCAACCCATATGCAATGCTTCAGCAATGTTGCATTCAAGGAAATCGAAATTGTGTACGTAAAACACGCGTCAAAGAATATTTTTAAAAATTATTTTGCATTTTTCGTTTTGATTCATAGCAAAACTTTGGATGGACTTATCTGGGAACACTTCAAACCCACCCCAGCTATGCTTCCGTCATCTCTGAGTCTGATCATCGCAGATTACAAGAACCTCAATGTGCACTCGAAATCTTCGACGATCCTGAAGATTCGGTCGCCTGAAAAATACGTAAAACAACTAAATTACGCTGCTAAAACGTTCGCCAAAGTTTTCGATTACTTCGAAGGCTATTTCGAAGCTTCTTTCCCACTCTCCAAACTGGACGTAGTTCTCCTGCCCTACAGCAAGGGTGATTCTTCTTCGTCGCCATTGTCCGCGTCGAAACTCGGTGTGATAACGCTGAGCGCCGAAGATCTTTTGCTGAGCGAGTCGAGTGAAGCGATGGGAAGACAACGAAGGATATTTCAGGCTATCGGCGAGGTCGTGGCGATTCAATTCCTTCAACTACTCACCGACATCTCAGAGAATGAGGCGCTGATCGAAGGATTCGCCAAATATGTCGCCTACGTCGCGGAGAAAGAGCTGAACGACCAAACGCTTTGGAAAAGCGAGGAATCCTTCGTCGAAAACGTCCTGGAAGCAAGTCTGAATGACATGGGACAGGACAAAGTGATTAAAATGGCTTCCGTACAGAGGATGATCAATGACACGGTCAAAAGCCATTTGTTCAAGTCTGCCTGGAATCAATTGTTATCAAGGTAAGTCTGTTTCTTAATTAAAATGAAAATTTCTCACGACCGGTTATAGCGATTCGATGGACAACTTCCTGGGAGTCCTCGAACAGCTAAAACTATCCGAGGGTGTGAGCGGCAAGGACTTGCTGCAATCCTGGTGGAAGAATCCCGGATATCCGATCGTCACGGTCATGAGGACGACCGGATGGAACGTCTTAATATCTCAGGACAACTTGAGCGAAGGCGGCGACGTTTTTACGATCCCCTTGAACTTCATCGCCGGCGATCGTCCCGATCTGGTGAAGAGCGAAAATCTCACGCTCAATCGACGCCAGATAATCACGAACCTCTTCGTGCCCCAAGAACATTGGCTGCTGTTCAATTACAATCGATGCGGTGCGTGGCCAAATACGATTTGTGTTCGTAATTTATATCGGGACAATTTCGTAGGATATTATCGCGTGAATTACGACCTTCCCAACTGGCGTCAGCTAATTAAGCAATTGACGCTCCAGCCGTCGAAGATACCCGTAATTAATCGCGCGGCGCTGATAGACGACGCCTTCGCGCTCGCCGACGAAGGCCTCCTGCGAGTCGACGTTCCGTTCGGCGCGGTTAATTATTTACGGAGCGGCAACGAGCGTAATTACATGCCGTGGAGGGCGGGGCTAAGTGCACTTAATCGACACGAGGGCGTGTTTTTGGATTCGGCTGATTACGGTGTTTTCAGAGTGAGTACAGTCGAATTGTCTCGGCATTTCTTCAATTTATTTATTCGCTTATTGATTTCTGTTTGTTGTTAGAAATATAAAGTGAGTTTGTTAAGTACGTTGTGGTCCAAGCGCCATCTGCTGGCCGCCGATCTCAGCTCGCTGATCTTCGCCGAGTTATGCAACTTGCAATACAAGCCTTGCGTTGACCAAGCCTTGAAGATGTATGACTTAAACAAGTACCGCAAAGACGTGGAAGTTTCGCAGGAAATTTGTTGCACCGCCATGGCGCATTCGCCCAGGGACGAGTTCGAGTTCCGCTATGGGAAATTAAAGCGATCGTGGAATTACGAAGAAGTGAAATGCTTGACTTGCAGTAAAGATGCTTCGAACATTTACAAGTTTGAAAAACGAAATATTTGTTGAGAAATGTTCCTGAAATTATAATTTTAGGTTGCTGAACGAGACATTTGCCAATATAAATTACGCCAGACACATTTGGTCGTCGATGAAGGCCTCTTCGATGAGCAGATTGACCGGATTGCAATTTTTAGAAAACTTTTTAACGAAACATTATAATTTCGAAGGAGAACGAGTCACTGAGATCTGGGGCATTGTCATCGACGAATTTTTAAGTACCCTGTCCACAGATGTTAATTTAATTAAGGTACCAAGCGCAGAAAACGTTTGTTGCTTCGTTTAGTTTTTGTTTATTGAAAAGATTTAATTTCAGGTGAAGAAAATGTCGCTGTACTTTCCACAATCGCTCCAGGAGAAAGTCCAGAGAGCTGTGGAAAAGATTACGAAAGAAATTCATTGGGCCGAACAGTATTTAATGAGTTTTAAGGAGGAATTGTTAAAATATCCATGAAAATCTTTCAAATATTTAATATTTTAGTTGTTATTATCGCTAGTTTGGTGTTTGAAACACTTATTATTGTACTATATTATATAAAAAGTTAATTATTAAATCAATATTAACAAATTAACAAATGTTAATTCTGATTGTGAGCGCCGGAAAGTTTTTCTTGTCGTTGACAACGTTCGTTCTGGTGCGTAGAACGTAGGCAACCAGTTGTACATTACTACTACATTATATTAATACGGTAAAAGTGTAAAAGGAGTTGCCTCTAATACCAACTACATCGTTGCATTTATTTTTGTTGGATTTTATTTATTTTCTAATTATCACATGCTTCAAGGTAATACTAATCGTTTATTAATATTTGATTGCATTTTATTGTTTTTACTGTATAATATAGGCAACCAGTTACGCATTACAACCTCTTTACATTGTTACAATGAACGTGTAATAAGTGTTGCCTATAATACTAGTTGCATTTAATGTTCTTACGTTTTAATTTCTTTCTTCTAATTAAAACACACATCAAGATGATATTAACGTTAATTAATATTGTAGATTATATAAAAATTATCATCAATCAATATTAGCAAATTAACAAATGTTAATTTAAATTTGATGTTTAAGAGCGGATGATATTTTATATTCCGATTTTATTGAAAATATTTAATTTCAGGTGAAGAAAATATCGCTGTATATTCCATAAACGTTCCAGGCCAAAGTCAGGAAGGCTGTGAACAAGATTACGAAAGAAATTCATTGGGCCAAGCAGTTTTAATGAGTCTTAAGATTGAATTGTTAAAAGGCCCATGAACATCTTCCAAATTCATCATTGCATTTGATTCTTCGTTATATTTGACATTTTACTTATCATTGTCACTAATTTTGTGCTTGAAACACTCTGTTATATAAAAAAAGCTAATTATTAAATCAATATAGCAATTAACACAATTTTTAAATATCCCTCATTAAATATGAATTTGAAATAAAAAAATGTGTTCATATTCTAATTATATTGTACTGTTAATTGCTACTATGTAATAATTACACGAGATGGAAGCTTATATAAAGTAGCAAACGTTGGTTTCTTTTTAGAGATGTTAAAATGTCTTCAATCAGAGCAAACTTGAAGCAACTTAAAACCGTTCAGGTCGAGCCTAAGAAGTCAGAGAGACGAACCAGAGATGGAGTAATTCCTATAGTATAACTTATTATATCATTTTCAATGTTTATATCTGTGACTTCAGTTCGATTTGGGATCGTATACATGGCTGGAACGCAAACAGTTCACCATCAACGGCCTCTACCCCATCGCGACGAAGGATCGGCGCTCGCGCTTCCTGCACAAGCTCCGCCTGGTGATAACGTTCATAACGGGATCGACGCTCGCCGTGCCCATGGTGATTTCGCTGGCGATCGAAGTCACGCTCGTGCCGGACATCATCGAGATCATGTACTATCTGATAACGCAGACGGCGTACCTCTTCAAGTTGGTGAACTTCGTCCGGAACGGCCACATGCTGCCCGCCACCGAGGCGCACCTGAACAACCCGATCGTCTACAAATACTACCATCTCTTCGGCAGCGAGGGGCTGGACGAGATCAGCAAGACGATGAACCGGGTGGCGTCGTTCTTCAGGTTCTGCGTGACGATGGCGATGATCATGTATCTGCTCGTGCCCCTCGTGGGCACCACGCACGTTCTCCCTCTGGCCGGATGGTATCCGGTGGACAAGATGGATTACAGAGGTGTGCTGTTCACCATACAGATGATATCGCTCTTGATCAGCGCGTACACGAACATCTCGATGGACATCTTCACCTCGCATTACATCAGCGTCGCGGTGGGCGAGCTGAGGCTGCTCAAGCTGTGTCTGATGAACGTCGATTACACCCTGGAGGACGACGGCGAGAGGAGGCAGATGTCCCCCGAAGAAGCCAGGGACATCGAGGAGAAGGTTGTCAAAATCGAAGGGGACCGAGAGTATCCCAAATTACCACCCTCCGCGTTGGACGACTTGGTCTTCTTGCACAAACACGCCATTGCGTATGACCCAAGTGTTCTTCGACATTTTGCGTCGTTACATTGCGTTTATTTTAGTTTGGTTTACATGATTGAGGGGACTTGGTCGTACGGAATCTTCGTGCAATTCCTAGCCAGCATGGCCGTCATTTGTTTGAGCGGTTTTCAGATGTTGCTGGTAATTAATTTCGACCGAATTTTCTCCCGAACTTCTTGTTTACACGTGACATTGTTACAGGTGCCTGCGAACAGTCTGGATTTCCAACTGTATTTGTTCTATTGTCTTTCGATGTTCTTTCAGATGTCGGTTTACTGCTATTTCGGCAACGAAGTCATTTTCGAGGTAAGTGGTTCACTTCCACCCCAAGTGACGCCAGTAACAAATTGTTGACTATATTCGTAGAGCAGCAACATGAGCGAGGCTTGCTACATGTCCAACTGGTACGAGGGCAAGCAGAAATACAAAAAGGTTTTGTTCATAATGATGGAACGCACCAAGCAACAGATTGCTCTGAGCGCCGGAAAGTTTTTCTTCTTGTCGTTGACAACGTTCGTTTTGGTACGTAGAACGTAGGCAACCAGTTATACATTACTACCACTTTATATTAATACGGCAAAAGTGTAAAAGAAGTTACCTATAATACCAACTACATCGTTGTTAGATTTTATTTATTTTCTAATTATCGCATGCTTCAAGGTAATGCTAATCGTTCATTAATATTGTATTGCATTGTATTGTTTTTACTGTATAATATAGGCAACCAGTTACGCATTACAACCTCTTTACATTGTTACAATAAACGTGTAATAAGTGTTGCCTATAATACTACATCGTTGCATTTAATGTTCTTGGGGTTTAATTTCTTTCTTCTAATTTAAACACACTGCAAGATGATACTAACGTTAATTAATATTGTAGATAATGAAGACTTCATACTCTTACTTCGCCGTCCTTCGTCGAATGTACCAAGATTATAAAAATTAAGTATTAAGGCGATAAAAAAGGAAGCAATCTGGCAATTAATATTTCACTCAGAAAAATTAGTTTCTCACGCAATTGTGCAGTAAACAAACCTAATTAGCCTGTCAACTGTGTCAATGTATTCGATACTTTGTTATATTTAATATTCTCCTTGTTATTTTCACTAATTGCGTGTTAAAACACTTTATATAATTATTGAATCAATATACTAATTAAATGTCTCAATACGCACAATTTTTAAATCCTCTTCGTGCAATACTAATTCGAATGTAAGCGGAAACGTCCATATTCTAATTACTATGTACTCTTAATTACCAGTACGTAATAATTATACAAGACAGACGCTTGTATAAGATGGCCAAAGTGGATTTCTACCCAGAGACGTTAAAATGTTTTCAACCAAGGCGAGCCGAGTGAAAACCATAAAAGTCGAGCCCAAGAAGTCAGAGAAACGAACCAGAGATGGGGTAATTCCTATAGCATAATTTATTATATCATTTTCAGTATTTATATCTGTGATTTCAGTTCGATTTGGGATCATACACATCGCTGGAACGCAAACTGTTCACCATCAACGGTCTCTACCCCATCGCGACGAAAGACCTACGCTCTCGCATCTTTCACAAGCTGCAACGGGTGATAACGTTCATAGCGGCATCAACTCTCGCCGTGCCCATGGTGATTTCCCTGGCGATCGAAGTCACGCTCGTCCCGGACATAATCGAGATCATGTACTATCTGATAACGCAGACGGCGTACCTCTTCAAGCTGGTGAACTTCGTCCGGAACGGCCACATGTTGCCCGCCACCGAGGAGCACCTGAACAACCCGATCGTCTACAAATACTACCATCTCTTCGGGAGCGAAGGGTTGGACGAGATCAGCAAGACGATGAACCGAGTGGCGTCGTTCTTCAGGTTCTGCGTGACGATGACGATGATCATGTATCTGCTCGTGCCCCTCGTGGGTACCACGCACATTCTCCCTCTGGCCGGATGGTATCCGGTGGACAAGATGGACTACAGAGGTCTGCTGTTCACCATGCAAATGATATCGCTCTTCATGAGCGCGTGCACGAACGTCTCCATGGACATCTTCACCTCGCATTACATCAGCGTCGCGGTGGGCGAGCTGAGGCTGCTCAAGCTGTGCCTGATGAACGTCGATTACACCCTGGACAATGACGGCGAGAGGAGGCAGATGTCCACCGAAGAAGCCAGGGACATCGAGGAGAAGGTTGTCAAAGTCGAAGGGGAGAGAGAGTATCCCAAATTACCACCCTCCGCGTTGGACGACTTGGTCTTCTTGCACAAACACGCCATTGCGTATGGTCCAAGTGTTCTTCTACATTATGCCTCGTTACATTGCATTTATTTTAGTTTGGTTTGCATGATTGAGGGGACCTGGTCGTACGGCATCTTCGTGCAATTCTTAGCCAGCATAGCCGTTCTTTGCCTGAGCGGTTTTCAGATGTTGCTGGTGACTAAATTCTCTTCAAATTTCTCTGCCTTTTACCCATGACATTGTTACAGGTACCTGCAGACAGTCTGGACTTCCAACTGTATTTGTTCTATTGCCTTTCGATACTCTTTCAGATGTCGGTTTACTGCTATTTCGGCAACGAAGTCATTTTCGAGGTAAGTGGTTCACTTCCACCCCAAGTGACGCCAGTAAGAAATAGTTTACTATATTTTTAGAGCAGCAAAATGAGCGAGGCTTGCTACATGTCCAACTGGTACGAGGGCAAGCAGAAATACAAAAATGTTTTGTTCATGGTGATGGAACGCACCAAGCAACCGATTGCTCTGAGCGCCGGAAAGTTTTTCTTCTTGTCGTTGACAACGTTCGTTTTGGTACGTAGAACGTAGGCAACCAGTTATACATTACTACCACTTTGTATTGATACCGTCAAAGTGTAAAAGAAGTTGCCTATAATACCATTTTTGTTTGATTTTATTTATTTTCTAATTATCACATGCTTCAAGGTAATACTAATCGTTTATTAATATTATATTGCATTTTATTATTTTTACTGTATGATATAGGCAACCAGTCACGCATTACAACCTCTTTACATTGATGCAATGGACGTGTAATAGGAGTTGCCTATAATACCAACTACATCGTTGCATTTAATGTTCTTACATTTTAATTGTTTTCTTCCAATTAACACACACTTCCAGATGATACTAACGTTAATTAATATTATAGATAATGAAGACTTCATATTCTTACTTCGCCGTTCTTCGTCAAATGTACCAGGATTATAAAAATTAAATATGAAGGCGTTAAAAAGGTAGCAATTAATATTTCACTCGAAAGAGTTAGTTTCTCACACGATTGCGTAGTAAACAAACCTAATTAGCCTGCCAACTGTACCAATGCATTCGATACTTTATATTATTTAATATTTTCCTTGCTATCTTCACTAATTTCGCGTTAAAACACTTTATATAATTATTGAATCAATATACCAATTAAATGTCTCAATGCGCCAAATTTTTAAATCCTCCTCATGAAATACTAATCCGAATGCAAGCAGAAACGTCCATATTCTAATTACTATGTACTCTTAATTACCGGTACGTAATAATTATGCAAGACAGACGCTTGTATAAGATGGCCAAAGCGGATTTCTTCCCAGAGACGTTAAAACGTTTTCAACCAAGGCGAACCGAGTGAAAACCACAAAAGTCGAGCTTCTTCTTTGACTTATCATTGTCAACGTTCGTCTTGGTGAGTAGAACAAATTTATAAAGTAAATGCCGCTTATAAGGAACACCGAATTTGTACACTATAACCGAAAGGACAAAGTACCAGCACACTTGGAGCACCTTCTATTACCATCCACATTTTTCGTCATTCTCAATAGAGATGAAGAACTTTCAGGACGAAAATTGATTTGTATTGGACTGAGTAATAAGTAATGAGCGCTTCTTCTTATACACTTCTCATGTCACTATTTATTGTAGAAAAACGAAAAATGTGCACGACTAAACGCCCACTCCCCTTTTTATTATATTTCCTAATTAATATCTACTCCTAAACAACGCCGATTGTTTATTAATGTCGTAGATAATGAAGACTTCGTATTCCTACTTCGCCGTCCTGCAACAATTGTAGGAATTAAATATTCAGCGGCGAAGAACGCAACGAAATAATCCGGCAATAAATATTTCACGCAGTCGCCGCATTTTTCTCGCTCTCCCCACATTTTTATGTGAAATTATTCCCGTGAATAATAAATGTCCACGCTCGACACCCCCGAAATTACTTTTTCTGCGTTTCCACGCAAATATTATATAAATACCCCCGGAGCGCGATCGTCGCACTGAAGAACCGTAAAAATGTCTAACATAACGCTTGTCAAGCCGCAAGAAGCGCAGAACAATGCTAAAGTCAAGGAGCGCTTCGACCTCGGTGACTTGACGTCCCTCGAACGCAAGCAATTCACCCTGTGCGGCATGTACCCCCTGGAAGGCGGCGGCAAGCTGAGCGCGCTCGGCCACAACACCAAGTTCGTCGTCCTGGTGATCTTCTCCCTGCTGATCGCGATCTCCATGACGGTGTCGCTGATGCTCGGCGTCGACAACCTCTCCGAGGTGACGGCGATCCTCTACTACCTGATCACGCAGAGCGCGTACATCCTCAAGCTCGTCAACTTCATGCTGCATCGCCGGAAGCTGCCGCTGATCGAGCGCCACCTGCAGTATCGCGTCTGCTACAAGTTCTACGAAATATTCGGACACGAGTGCCTCGATTCGATCATCCGGGTGTGCGCGTACGGCGCGGCGTATTTCCGGGTGTGCGTCACCGGCGTGCTGATATTCTACGTGCTGGTGCCGCTGCTCGCCGACGACATCCTGCTGCCCTTGGCCGGCTGGTCGCCCGTCAGCAAGGAGGACTATCGCGGCGTCCTCTTCGCCCTCCAGATCGTCTGCTTCTTCGTGAGCGCGTACACGAACTCGTCGATGGACATCTACACCGCGTATTACATAAGCATCGCCGTGGGCGAGCTGCGGCTCATAAAGACGTGCCTGGAAAGCGTGGACTACGCGATGGGGACGGACGGAATTAGTCGGAAGAGATCTTATCGAGAAGAGGGCTATGTCGATGCGATTGAGGCGGAGGAAAGTCGGAGGACGAAGGACGCTCGGCCGATACTGCCTGCTGCCGCTTTGGGCGAGATTTTAGCTCTGCACAAACACGCCATAACGTAATATCCGCTTTATTGCGATTTATTTATTTATTAATTTATCAAATCGCCCTGTAGATTCGTCAACATGATCGAGAGCACGTTCTCCTACGGAATTTTCATTCAGTTTTTAGCCAGCGTCGTCGTTATTTGCGTGAGCGGCTTTCAGATGATGCTCGTAAGTAAATAAAGGCGATTATTTAAATAATTATACTGTATGCGACCAGTTATACGGCTCTGCATGATAAATAGCATTTCTAGCGGTCTCTAGCGGACTGTAGCGGAAGCTCAGCTCGCACCTCACCGAAAAATCCACGTGAATTGTTCCAGGTGTCTCCTGCAAGCGCCCAATTCTTCCTGCTCTTCTTCTATTTCGTTTGCATGGTGTGCCAAGTCATTCTGTACTGCTGGTACGGCAACGAAGTCCTCTTCGAGGTTAGGCAACCCACAATGCTGCGAAGCATGCGATTAACAAACTCGTTAACAACAAATTTTTGCAGAGCAGCGGAATTGGGGAAGCCTGCTACATGTCTAACTGGTACGAGGCCGATCCTCGCTACAAGAAGGTGCTGCTCATAATGATGGAACGCTCGAAGCGGCAGATCATCCTGACGGCCGGAAAGTTTTTCATTTTATCGCTAACCACTTTGGTCCTGGTAATTATTAGCGCTTACGCAACGATCGCGCCGTTTGAATATTTAATTTTCAGATTGGGAAGTCGTCCTACTCGTACTTCGCCGTTCTTCGTCGAATTTACAAGGGAGATTGAAAAGTGATGCACTGACACAAATAAAAACTCAAATAATCAATATTTATTAATATATTTGCACGTTTAATCAAGCGATTGCTAAATAAACGCTTTTTAATGACTTTTTCCTTAATTAGGACACTTTCCTTCCTAAGTCAGTTATAGGCAACCAGTAAAACGACACCTTGTTATAGGATAATGCTCACAATTAGTATGGTTGGTTGCCTATCATTGTCTCGCAACTATTGGGTTGAGTAATAAGTAGTGAACGTTATTTCAACCACATTTTGCGTTTTTCTCTTTCGATTGTAATTAATACTTAATGCTGTGTGTTTTCAGTATGTTTTCTGTCTTTTCCAATTAGGACACGTCTTTCCTTCCTAAGTCAGTTGTAGGCAACCAGTAAAACGACACCTTGTTATAGGATAATGCTCACAATTAGTATGGTTGGTTGCCTATCATTGTCTCGCAACTATTGGCTTTAGTAATAAGTAGTGAGCTTTATTTCAATCACATTTTGCGTGTTTCTCTTTCGATTGTAATTAATACTTAATGCTGTGTGTTTTCTCTCTTTTCCAATTAGGACACGCCTTTCCTTCC
>JARRAA010002213.1:0-12236 GCA_030557295.1 Ecitodaemon sp. MM-2014
CACAAAGCTCATAGTAGACGTACGAGTATTGTAGGATGCTCAAGGCGATTCTGATTCCATGTATATTTATTTCATTGAGTTTAATTTGTTTGTGTACGACGTACGCTTGTTTCCTTCGCGTAATCTCTCCGATCGCCCGCGGTCGCTTTCCGCGCATGCGCGTTCTTCGTCGAAACGTCGTTGTTTTTTTATATATCAGCCTGCACCGCGTCCCGGCACAGTTGCCTTCGCTTTGTTATTATCGTCATTATAGTAAGGTAATGACGTCCACGTTGCTTACTCGGCCCGGCGCGCGCACGGAACGAGCGTGGAGCATGAACGAAAATCTCCATCATCATCTGCTGCATCATCGTCTTCGGTTTGTTGTTGTTGTTGTTCGGCGGCCGACTTTATCAGCGTGCCGGGCTCGCGCACAGTGCTCGCATTCATCGCGTACGTGCGTCATTACCTCCTTCGCCGGCTCGATTCTCGTGCAACAAAACGATCGAAACGGAAACTCACAAAGGAAAACATGGAGTCGATTCGAAACTTATTCGAAACGTAAAAAATTCGACAGGATGTCGTAAGCATCTAATGCTAGTCCAACGGTCATCGCCGCTGCCAGAAAGAGAAACGCGTGTACTAAACGGGCAGGTGGTACCGGCGATTCCAACAGCCTCTTCGATAGTTTCATATCTATATCTTTCTCCGACTTCCTATTACAAGTTCCCTTCGTGGTCCGCACAATTTACGTTGGGTACGTTGGGCTTCGACCGTTGGCGACCTACCAAATTACTTCTACCTCTGCGTGTGTGTTTAACGTTTACTTCGTTGGCGATGTGGTTCTACCTGTCGGCGCATTTCTATCTAGGGGCGATCGAATTCGGCCGTTTAGCCGTGTTCCGTTCGGCGGTTATTTTTTCCACCGCTTGGCATTTCGAGCGCGCGCGAGCGTGTAGGCAAATGTTGTGGAAGGCATGAAAAGGGCACAAGGTGCGCGCCGAGACGATAAAGGAACTGCGCGACACGGGAGGGCCCCCCTTTTTGGTGCGCGTCTCCTTTGTTCGCGCTCCTTCGACAGCGAACCGTGGCGTCGCCGATGGCGCTCGAGAGTGCACTTTGTTTCTTCCAACCTTCCAACCGAACGCAAGATAAGTGGAGCAAGGAAACGTTAATATTATTAAGCCACGTAAATTCTTAATTTTTGGGTTAACCTCAAATTGGCATTCTTATGCTTTTGTGTTTATTTAATTTTAATTCGTGGTCGATTTGTGGAGTGCTTTATACTCGGTGCATTTAGAACGCCCTGTATGATGGAAACAAAGTGCTTTGAACACAAAGAAAGCGTGGAGTCCTCCGGTCCCAGGTAGAAGAGGTAGAGGAGAGAATCGACGCAACAAAGAAAAGATCCGAACAGACGCTGATTCTCCTCGCTTCTTTTTTCTTCTTCTTCTCTCTCTGCCTACTCCTCGGTTCTTGGCGCGCTGTTGTCGGTGTGCTTCCACCGCTTCCACTCGCGGTGTGCCTGCAGCGTGGTCTTCGTAGTACAGCACCGTCAAAACTCGGAGACCTCTCTTCCTTCGGCCATCGCTAAAATCACTACCTCCACCTTTACCTCCGTCGCGCAGGTACCATTTTCTCATTACCGACCTGACAGCGTCTTCGTTTCGCGGGCCTATTGACAGATCGAGTGGCGCAAGTGTTTGGTTAGTTTCGGAATTTATAACTTGATTACGCCCGCCGCTTTTGCACCTTCCCCGATTGTGTTTGGTTTTCGATTCGCGCGGCGCCGTCTCTTGCGCGCCTGCTTGATTAGTGTGAGAGCGATCTAATGGAAAAATTGTCGACGACCAATGGACGTTGAAATTGCTCGCATCGTGTCGAGTCCCAAACCGCAAAAACTACCTGTCGCTCGCCGGTAGACACAACAATTTCAGTTTCTTTTTTTGTGCGCGGACTTTGCGGAATTAGAGGCAAACAACATCCACGGGCAGTCATTTAAGAAATTACAAATAAACACGTGACGCCGAGTCGCCGGCGCGACGCCATCTTGAAACAACAGACGCGTGTGTGTGGTCGCACGAAAATAAATTAAATTCACTAATTTTTAATTACCAAAGTCATTAATAATTCCTGTCCTCGCATACTGGCATAAACACAGCAAATCGATGCAGGCATAAAATGAATCTCGAGACTTTAAATTCGTAATAAAATTTAATGATGAACAAAAAGTGAGGAGAGAATGTTTCGCGGATGTGGAGATAAACGTTTTCCTGTTTCTGACGCGTTCTGCAAGCGCTCTCGGTGCTCATTGTTAGTTTAGTTGGTTAGTCGGCTTCTTGTGCCGTTTTGGCACAGGCGTCTTGCGAGCGTCCGGCGCGAGGAGCTCTTTTGCGAAACGTGTTTCCAGTTCAAGGGCAGTCCTTCTTCCATCCCGCTTCCACCGTTGAACAACAGCGCGCCGTGTTCCTTCGGCGTTTGCCTCTCGTCTCTCCGAGAAGCAGCGCGGCTTTAACAACGCTTCGAACTCGACCCGAACCGGGGAGTGCGAGCAAGACGAGGCGGCTCGTGCGTGCCTCTCACATGCGCGTATTTCTTTGGCGTCGCAGCCGGCTTGTTTGCCGCGCAGAAATAATAAAAAAAGCAGCGAGGAAGAAAAGGCCCGGTGTTCGGTCGTTTTCAATATCAATGCGAAAACGCTGTACGTCGCGCGGCGTGACTGCTGAATGGCACATTGTACGCAATCTGCATCGTCGCCGACTGCAAGCGTGCGAAATTTGCGCAAGACGCCATTTTGTGCGATGTTCAATCGACTTTCGTCCTCCTGTCTAGCGTTCAAGAGCAATCAAATCGACCTTGTTTTTCTTTTGCCTCTTTTATCGCGCTCGAAATTCCACATGGGATTCGATAATATACTGTAAACCTTTGAGCTCGTGCTCGCCGGCATGAAAGCCCCCTTGTTCGCGGCGCACGGATGTATTTCTGAAAATCCGTTACTGCGCCCTCCTCCGCAGCCCGTGCCGCAAGAATTGGAAGGAACGAAACGAGCCGAACGCACATCCGGCATTTAAAATTTTACGGCCGCAGCAAAACCTCTTCCAGGCGTTTGTTTTAAAACTCGCGCTTTGTTTAAACCGCCGCGGACTCGCGCTACAGGGTGTCGTGCAGAATTCGCGCGGGAATTCCGCCGTTTTCGTTTCGCGCGATTTTTAGCGCGTCGAGTGGGTGAAGGATCTTCGATGTTTTTCGACGCGTCGAAGTCGCCGTGACCGCTTGCCGCCCGCCGCTTTGCCCTTGAAGTTGTTAATTATATTGTAGCCGAGTTGTGTGCACCTCTCTCGCCATTCGTTTGCGCTAACTTTTAATTTTAAGCCGGGCTCGACGGCGTTCTGGGGCTTTGATTCGCGTCCCGCCTTGCGCCTTCGCAGCGTTCAATTGTTTTGTTTGATGTTGCGTTCAAGTTTACGCGCGCCGCTCTTGTTTCTTTCGCGCATTGTTCGCGCGCCACGAAATCGTAACGTTTACGACACCGCCGAGGAGCGAGGATGTTTCAAGGAAAAACGAAATTAATTTGTGGAATTTTTGCCACGCGCTTTGCAATTGTAAAAACTAATTACCAACGCCGGTGAATATTTTATGAAATTACTTGTGCACTTTGCCGCGACCGTTGGCTAATTGTGATGCCAATTTCAACATTCCATTGCGCCGCAACTATCCCGTTTTCGATTTTCGTACAGAGCGCAATAAATTAATTTCAAGCGGAAATTCGAGCGTCACAACAAAATCTTGTTGTTGTTGAATGTTCGTCGTTTTGCATGAGTGTGGATCTAGTCATGAATTTGCGATAAAACGAACATGAAACTAAACCCTCACCCACCAAAAACAATCGAGCGTCTCCTGCACCAAATTCTCCGCCATCGATTCGCTCAAAACTTTGCCCTTCGCCAGCTCCTACTTACGTGCGACGGCCGAGGAAGTCGTCTCGACGCGAACTTTGCAAACACTGGAGATTTATTTTTCGACGGTTATCGGCGGTGTCGGTTAACACTTTCGTTCGAAATCGATGTTTATTTATAATTACGCTAAATGTCGAACGCCCGCCGCGCACGGACCCGAGCGAGAGCGCGCGTCGCGTAGATAACCTCTGGTGGCGACGCGCGTTGTTTAGACTTGTGGAAAAAAGCGCGATATCGCGTGTGAAAACAAGCGGCGGCAAAATGACGCTCGCAACGAGCGCGGACGGCGATGCGGAGGATGCGTGCGGCGGCGGACGAGTGCGGCGATCGTGTGCGCGGCGGGACGTTAATCTGCGGACGGCGCTCTTGGAAATAACGCGTCGAGTGCGAGATTTATTTTTTGAAATTTTACTCTTCCGCTACGCTTGTTGCGTCGACCAATCGCGGCGCGAGTCGGCGAAGCGTCGAGTGGGGGGCGTGCTCGAGTGACGCCACCACAGAGTGCTGCGCGAAATTACTGCTCACCAATTTAATCATTTCGTCTATTTGGTAACAAACGTTAACGTTTTTAAATACGTATAAACTATTTATACACTTTAATTTAATTTTCAGTTAGCTATGTTTCGGTCTACAAATTAATGTTAGATGTTTAGTTCGAGTAGTTAACAACATTGACATGTATATTACTACACATATTTCGTACATTCTAAACATAGTGTTTTTATTGTTAATTAATGTGATAATGATTCATGGAACAAAAATTCATTAAACATTTTTCATATTTTATGTTTAATACGATACTGCGCTATGGAGTACGATTTGATGTACTGTGGGTTGCCTATGGTTAAGATCACCAACGTTTTTATTGATAATTTTATCATATCCGGCGATAATAGCCCCTCGCATGGCCAGCCATTAATAACACATTGCATAAAATGGTAAGTGCGACAATTTAATTAGTCTTTAACGTGTGCAAGATAAAATATTCGAGTGTTAAAACTTGCAAAATGCGTATTCCCCTACGCTCGGTTACTTTCGTTCGGAATGCCCAGTGAAATAGCCGCGACGCGAAGAAATTCCCTAGAATTTTTGATGACGTAATGAGCGTGTATATCGACTGGTTTTGCTGGCGGTGATCGGCGGCGCAATTTTTCCTCGGTGCGATTTTCCCCTCAGCGGTAAGTGCGAATCATCTCCCGCGAATTAATCGTCGCGGCAGCGCGAGATCGCCGGTGCGATAATGACACGGACGGCCAAACTGACGCGACGATTGCGTTGACAGTTGACGTTTGTTTGACATGAAAGGATATGACAAATTTTTGTTTATTTCCTAGTCGGTTTAGTGCCGAATCTTCGCCTCATTATTGCCGCATAATTGCGCGTCGTAAACAAATGCGTTCGGCGCGGGGTGCGTCGTCCGGAGCAGGTTGTCCGTCGAGCGCGTACACGCCCTGTGCCGCCATTACGATGCGCTCCGCTCGCGCACCGGAATGGCCGGTGAAACGCATCGAACTCGCTCGGCGCTCCGCCGCGAAGCGCCTCCGACGTTCTCCTGTGCTTAAACGCAGTGCAAGTTATCAATTTCGTGCTGATTTCGCGCAATTCGTTACCTGAGGTGATTGTTCACTAGTGCTGTGAGCATTCGCATTTCCATGACAACAACTTTTGTCGCTGCCCTCATGATTATCAAGCCCATGCATAACTTGTTTTCGCACTGTGTCAGATTTTGATGTAAGTCAGCGTTATAATCTGTAATTGCGTTAGTCCAAGTCGCGCTTCTCAGCCGTTTTGACAACGTTTGTATGCGGCATACTAACAAGATGTCTTTGCAGATATTGGTGAGCCATGAGCGAGCCAGAGCATGAATATGAGGAAGTGCACTTTCAAGATTTCTGCGTGAGCGGCACGATCGAGACCGACGAGGAAATCGAGAACTATGAAGAGCAGGAGATCGAGTTGCCGGCCGAGGCGATATACTCGGCCGAGCCGATCACTGTCATCAGCAGACCCTCCCCACATTCGAGCCAGAAAAGGAGAGGCCACCTTCCGAAGACTTCCGTGAAAATACTGAAGAACTGGCTGTACGAGCACCGCTTCAATGCCTACCCCACGGAGGCGGAGAAGCAGATCCTCTCCGAGGAGACCAACCTCACCTTCCTGCAAATTAGCAACTGGTTCATTAACGCGCGGCGAAGGTATCTTCCCGAGATGATGCGCAAAGAGGGCTTCGATCCGGACCATTACACCATATCGAGGCGAGGCAAGCGATTGGGCAACGCGACGACGCCGACGCGGAAGCGAAAGCACGGCGAGGTCGACGACGAGGACCTGGAGGATCTGGTGAACGGGCAGTGGGTGCAACAAGCCGGCGGCAAGTTCAATCCCTGGCAGACTGATATTCATTACGGGCTCACGCTGGACTCCAACGATCTGACGAGCCGGGAGTCCGACGAGCAGAGCGAGCTGCGCGAAACCAATTTGATCACGAACGCCAGTCAGATCGGCACGACGAATACGAACTTGATATTGGTGAAGACCGCCTCCGGGAAGAACGTCGTCTTGAAGGTCGTGCCTCAAAACAACATAGACATGAACGTAAGTTTTTGGTGCAAAAAGTGAACAAGAAATTTCTCATAATTCTTATCTGTAGGACAAATCAAAATCGTTTCTGTTGCAAACGAAAGCGGTGTCTGTGAGCACCGTAGTTCCAACGCTAAGCGTCAAGACGGAAGTCATTCAGGAGCCTGAAGAGTACATAGATACGGTGGATGATGTCCAAATCGGCGAGGAAATCATCACCGGCGTCGAAGAGACCGAATGCGAACCCGAAGAGGTTTACATTCACGAAGGTTTGTTCGAACAGGAAATGACCACGAAAAACTTCGAAGACGAGGAGGTGTTTGTTAACGAGGTAACGATCGAGGAAGATACATAATTATACCCTTTCATTATCGATGACTACTTCTTCACAGCAACTTTGAGCGGGACTTGTTTATTGCACGAAAAAAATAAACTGTAAATTAGTAGTTTGCATCTGAGAAGGTACTTTCTCAGAACGCCAACAGAGTGATATCTGTTGAGTTCCTGTGAGAAATGTTGCAATAATTTATGATTCATGTAGTTCATCTTTGATTATTATACAGTTAGAGTAACACGGATGCAAAGCGATGAAAATTATTAAAGGATTCAGTTAATTGCAACGCGAAACCAAAATCATAATGCGTACGTGCAAGTTTTACGCTTTATACAATTATTATGTAACGATATATTTTAAATTATTGTATATGTTTAGTATCGAAGATGATTCATTTCGCAACGTTGAACAAGTGAGGCAGAGGATGTGCAGTTTATTTTAGAATATTCCAAGATAGAATACTTTTTAATTGCTAATGTCACAGTATCTCTGAAAAATATACAAATAAAATTATTAAACGATGAAGATGAAGAATCGCCCGCCGTGTGGGTTTTTCCGAATTCCATTAATGTGAAATTTTTGAACTACGTTTAAAAATTGTGAAAAGTTTTAAACTTTTGAATTACTGTCGTCTGCAAAAAGATCTTATCTTGTGTTTTCAACTTTAAACGGATTAATTTCGATACTATTCTTGATTCCAGGAGCAATAACTTTTATACAAATTGGTCCATACCATGTACCACGATTTTTACTTTTTATTTGACTGAATAAAAAGTGGTATTTTGGCAGGCCAATTCAAAGACTTAGATTTCAATCATTTCCTTCCTTAATTGTCATTGTCGCTTGATAGGATAATCTGGATGTTGTGAAATTTTGAATTGGCTTTTGAAGTCATTCCTGGGGGGAAATGTTTCGTGTTATTTCTTTCCTAAAGAGACGAATTTATTGTTTCAAAAATCGAGAGATCGTCGTCACATTGAAGAAAATACAAATAGGTAACATGTTTTTAGTATTTTTGTTTGTTGTTTCTTGTTATAATCTGAATACTACAGCGTTTTGTTTGAAATTGTCGCAAATTAACAATTCGTCAATGGTAGGCGTATCGTGTACACATTTATCGTAAGTAGTTGTAACAATTAGTTATATAACACCGAAACTGCAGCTATCGGCCGCGTCGACGTTCGCAATTCATCAAAATCGCGCTTCGTGCTATTTGCGTCGCACGACTCGTACGATCGGTACGTTAATTAGTTTCGATCGTTTCATTGCGTGCGCGCTAACGTCCGACGCCGCGTGTTTGGATACTGACTCCGATGATGCAATGGATCGAATATTTTACGTGTTTGTAGAGTAAAAATTGCGATTTTACAAATTGTTGCGGCATCGCAGGTAATGCAAGCTCGTCTAGGATGTTCTAAATGTTCTAATATTTGCATTCTTGTGTGCCAGCTTTGTTCGATTGACTTATTTGTCCGAGTTTTCGCATAGATTAGAATTTACAGCCAGTTTTGCTTCTTCGATAGCGCTATCATCTTCAATTCAGCAGTCGACCACTAGTCGTTTCAATACTTACAATACAATAGTCCCTTCTGGTATTTGTTTTTAGAAAAAATAGACCTTTTATTACAACCTTCATCAAAACAATTTCTGTGGAACATCAACCGAAAATATCTCTGTATATCGTTCATGCCAGTTTTCGTTTGTTTGCAATCGCAACTCTAAACAGCGTTTCAAAACCTAGAGGATAAGCTTCGTCCCGCTATTTGCATCTCTTACTTCTTGTATCGTTTGCCACTCTACACATTTATATATATTCATTCAATTAACAATATATCTTAGTGGCGACATTTGCGTCCGCTCATTCAACATTCGCGAGATCAATCAATCAACAATCGATCATCTACAAAAGGTAGTTTATAATTATTTAGTCACAGACTCTCGGTTAGCATCCGTTCGACGGGGTGTTTCGGCAATTGCGCTCCGAGTAAATTATATTCCGTTTTGTTTTACGTCGTCGAACATCCTGCAGTTTTGCATTTAATAACAGTTCAATCACAGTTACTTTTTGTTTTATCTTTAACTTTCTTATTTATAATTGTTTCGAGTGTGTTCTCTGCATTTTCCCGAGTTTTCGCATTTGAGAGATTTACGTAATTCTCGAAGCGTTACTATAATATAACAAATATTGAATTGGGGCGTAATTTCGTATCTAATACCAATCAGTAGGCAAAGAAATTTCAATGAAAACTATCGAGAAACATTTTCAAGACGCGATTTACTTGCCTTTTTCTAAATGGGCTCCTTAGTTCTTCGATTTTCGAGTTCACGTGGCAATTATTAAGTAAGAACTACGCAACGAAAGTACGCCCCATCCGAATACAATAAGTTCACATCGATTGCATTTTTTTTGTAAGTTTTGCGGTTTTTGTTTCGTGTACAGTGTAAAGAGGTAAATCAAGGGAGATGTGCATGTTAATGATGGGTTTTAATAAATTAGGTGAAACGCAAACAATATGACGCGCGGAACAAACGAAAAACTATCATTGTAACAAACGAAAAAAAGTAGTTCAATTCATATACTTAATAAACGCAACTGACATTTTAAGATTCGAAATGCACGGCGCGCTGAAACACCGAATAAGACGAATCAGCGCGCCGTGATCGTCGAATATTAGAATGGCGTCGATGGTGAAAAGTGTATATAAATACGCATGGCATTTTGTGAGTTTGCCAATGCTTGGGGTCGTTTAAAGTGCTACTTTCTGCAGGAAAAACATGCACCCGGCAGAGAGTAACGCGGCAACAGGTACGGTCACGACCCACGCGTAGATGATGTTCCTAAAATCCATAACATAGCATTTGATTAGTGGTTCGTGAAAATATAAGGGAGCAATGTTTACCTGAAGAGCGACCAGTCCACTCCCTTCTTGGACGAGCTGAAATATCCAACGAAAACGACCGAACCGACTTTGCAGTGCGTAGTCGAAATTGGAAGGCCGATCTTGCTTGCCAGTAAAACGGTGAATGCGGCACCGATTTCGATGGTAAACCCCCTGCGTTTCGGAGAAATGGTAGTAATATTGATATGGTTGATAAGCATAACTAACATTATGACTTACGTTGATGGTGTTATCGTAGTTAGATCTTCACCAATAGTTTTTATCACACGTCGTCCCCACAACCACAGGCCAACGGAAATGCCCAGTCCGCCATATAACAAAATGTACAAAGGCGTTTCGCTCTTCTGCTGCACAGAGCCCTCGGTGTAAATGAGCCAAAGCGCGATCAAAGGTCCGATGGCGTTGCTCACGTCGTTGCCCCCGTGAGCAAAGCTTCCGAAGATGGCGGTGAGGACTTGTAAGAAACTGAACAGTTTCGAGACGCCTTTGTTCTCCTCCATGAGCTCCGGATTCTCCTGCAGTTCAATCGCGCAGATCCCTTGATCGTTCTGCTTCTTCACGACGCTCTTGTTGATGATCAAAGGCACGCCGCTCGAGTTGGGCGAGAGCGTCGGATTAATTTCGGTGATCATCGACGTGGTGCTATTGACGTTCGCCAGTTTCTTCCCCTTGATGTAGTTGCCGCCGTTGGCCGGATCCAGCGGGCTCATTTCGTTCGTTTCGTTGATCACGGAAAGATTGCGCTCGTTTATCTGGGAATTCCTAATTGACTTCTTCGGACTGCCTTCGGGGGAGTTCTCGATCGACTCGCCCATGGTGAAGTTGGCGCGTCGCTGCGTGTCCTCGAGTTGCATGATGGAGCGGCGCTGCCACGGCACGACCACCAAGAGGATGACGATCATCGCCACCACGCCCACGGAGAGGCTGATGGCGCACACGCCCCACAACGGGATGCTGTCCATGTGGAGGAGTTTCGGGCCGTCGTGGACGATGGAGAACACGTTCACGATGATTGTGAACCCGTAGAAGACCGGCAGCCACCTTAAGCCGGATTCGACTGGGTCGTCGCGTCGCAATATGGCGTACTTGATGATGGTGAAGATGAGGACAGATGTAATGCCGCTCAGCACCGGGGATATGAACCAGGATCCAACTGTGCGCGTACCAATATCATAATTAGTGGGCTATTTTTTTAGGGTTCGCGAGAGGCATACCTATGGTGCCCAAAGTGGTCCAGTGCAATCCACGAGTGCCCCTTGCGACTAAACTGAAGCCGATCGAAGCTCCAACGATGCTGTGCGTGCCCGAAATCGGCAGCTTGAAAAAGGTAGCGACCAGCAGCCAGATAGCGCTGGACGTCAACGAGCTCAGACAGCCGAGCATCAGCTCCTTTTCGGAATCCTCGTACACGGAAACGTCGAGGATTCCTTTGCGCATCGTGTCGGACACCTTATAGCCTAAACACAGCAAGTACGTTCGTTAAAATCGGCGCGGCGTCGTCGAACCTCTCGGACATACCAATGAGGACGGCGCCGGCAATCTCGAAGATGGTGGCTAAGACGCACGCCTGCGTGATGGTCAGCACCTTGGAGCCGACGCTGGTCCCAAACGAGTTGGCGACGTCGTTTGCGCCGATCCCGAAGGCCAGCGCGAACGCAATGATGAATCCCAGCACGATCAGCCATATCAGATCGCTCGAGTACGCCTCCAGCATGATGACGTTCGCCGGGTGTTCTCTTGCGATTTCCCAAGCGGCCGCGGGACCGAGCGACGATGCCTGCGCTCGGTTCACGAAGAAGGGTGTTGTTGGTAGTGGTGTGTGATGATGTTAAGCGGTTCACTTCTGTTTGATCATCTTGGAGTTGTTGTCCTGCAACCAAAACTCGAAAGTTACAAATGCGGAAAAGTTTAACTAACCGCCGGGCGGAACTCGATCCAATTCGAACGCATCACGTAACATCGCAATACAATTTAAATGTGATACAAACAATTGGTGACTATATATTGAGCGTTACGTAATGTCGAATCGTTTGGTAAAATAGAACGAACGTTTTGCAAGCGGATCGTGAAGGTTGGACGGCAAGGTTCACTGCACACTGCGCACGTGTCGAGCGGGAATTATTGTTATGAATATATTCTGCTTATTGAGCCATTTCGATCGCACCTGATGAAATGCAGCGTGCGCACTTTCGCACGTTTCGTCGGAATCGCGCTGCGAAAAACTGCTCCGGATTGCGAACGGACACCGACTACTGTGGCATCTAGCGTGTGCCCATATAAAAAATTCGTTAATTAAGGATAATTACACCGATCGTGCGAGTATCGTTTTGCAAATCATCGTTACAGTCATCGCGCCACGAGCCTTCGCGGAAACTTTGGTCCCTCTCGATTCCGATCCGATCAATGAGCCTCGGGACACACAATCTTTATTCGAACGAGAGCAACAAACAAAGCCATAAAGCATTACAACACTCACAGCGTTGTGCA
>JARRAA010002260.1:0-10234 GCA_030557295.1 Ecitodaemon sp. MM-2014
CCCCGAAAACGGACCTGTGAAGAGTTGAAATGTTTGTACAAAAGTTTTTAGTAGGTTGTTGATATTGGGCCGTCTATTAAACGAAATCGAAACTCTTTAATTATTGATTTAAATTTGCTATTTTGGTTTAAAACTGATTATCGATTTTAAAAACGTTTTCGTTATTTTGATCAGAAAATAGTCCGGATTAATTCTGCAAAAAACATTTTTCTGTCATGCGGTCCCGAAAATCGAAATATCTCAATGGTAACGAAAAACGTGCGGGAAAATTGCAGCGAGAATTGAACTGTAAAGGGCTGAAGTGTTTGCGCAAAAGTTTTTCGAAATTGCGCGCTGTCAAAACACAGATAGGTGAAGCCGTTGATATTGCTCGGCGCGTATTTGTTTACGCGTACGTCCGCGCCCGGTAACGCGCGCGAGGGAATTTTTAATAATGCACGCTGGGCATCGCCGGCCCGCGACGCAAATGCAAATGTGTCAACGCGCGAAACGCAAATAGCCAACGTTTGATATCCAATTAATGCGCTCGCCCGTCCCGCTCGTCCGCGCAGAATAACAAACGATCCTAGCGCGCGTTGCGCTCCGCTGGCGCGCCGCAGCAAATTCTAATCGCCGAAAGGATGAAAAACATGCGCGCAAACAAGCAAATCCAAGACCGCGATTCCGACGCATCGATAGCGCCCGGTACATGTGCGCCGCATCGTTATCAGCTATCGGTTTGGCGCGGCGCACGAAGGCGCCCGTGTTTGTTTACGTTTCGCGTGCAGTAACAGGGAAAAAAAACAAACGACTTACGTGATGGCCGACAACGCACGGCTTCCGTTAATCCCAACGAGCGCGCCGCGAATGAATTAACAGCACCTCGGCGATGGGCTCGGATGGTTCTTTGCGGCACTAGCACTTCGTGCACAACACGCGCACCCCGAACAGGCACCCCGAGAGCGCGCTCGCCACCACGGAGAGAAATCGATGTCGTCGCGTTCGCGACGTGCTGGATCTCTTCGCCGGCGGCCGTCCGTCCGTCGCTTTCGCACGGCGTGCACTGGTCGCGCCCGAAGATGCGAAACGGGCGCAATTCGCACGGTGCAGTTGCAAACCTCGCGACGGTGTGTTTATCGATGACCGCGGCGCGCCTGTGCTCTCGCCGACGTGACCAACTAACGACTGAAGATGCGGGTAATGGCCGCAACGCACGCTACAAGAAGCCACACCTAGCGCCATCTAACATTTAACTCTTGCACTCGCGAAGTAAGAATTATTTAAAGCAATTCAAAACTCGCACAATAACATATAATAAAGTAAAATATTTTACCCATTAACAAATATATTTATTGTTTATTTTTTTGATAACATAAATGAGTGTATATCTGTGCAATGTTTAATGAATTTTATTTCAAATTAGTACACCTAGCGCTATCTGCCGGCTTCAAATGGAACTAGTCAGCAGAATCATATGTTAAATAGAACTTTAAAATGACTCTTTAGAATTATCAATAAAATTCAATAAAAACCCGCGAAGTACATAAACTAAATAGTGTATTTATTAATAAACTATGAATACAAAATATAATCAATAAAAAAGGCCTTAAAAGCACCTCATATCACTTCAATTTCGACTTATAAAACAACTGTCGCATACATAAAAGTATCAATCTTTATTTGTACGAGACTTAGGCACTTTCTCCCCAATAGCTGTAACAAACCAACCATTTTAATATTGCAGTACATTCCTATTGTAAGAACTTCAAAACTCACAATTAACACGGCACAATTCGACTGGCACTTCAATTTCTTGCAAAAACTCCAACCAGAGCTTTTGTTTCATAGACAAAACATCATTATGGCTTTTCACCTCAACAAAACAACACTAAAACAAGGAAAATAATATATTAATACAAATCTTAATACCAAATCTTGAAACCTACCTTCTTTTCTTTGTTATTCCAGACAAAAAGGTCCGGCATTCCTGCTCGATACTGTCTAGGATCTTTGACAACCCTTTCTAACATTTTCCGCAACTTTCCCCTCCCAATGCAAGTCGCAGCTTCAACAGCGACTTCGCCAGAAAGCCTAGGATCATGCAGACTCCTCACATGCGAATTTTGCACGTGAAACTCCCACAAACGATGAAAAAACTCATCGTCCGACCAATTCGTTGCAATGTCATCCAATCTAGCGTCGATTAAAACTTTTCGTCGACGATAGAAGTCCTTCGAAAACATATCCAAGGGAATATATTGCAAGGGCGAAATGAAAACATGCACATTAGACTCATTGGGCAGATCGCAGTAGATAACATCCCAAAATAAGGCGGTGAATAGCGTCATCAAGAGCGTGCCTTCGCAATGAATACCCTCTGGATAACCATTCCTGGCGTAATATCTCATCGCGATCTCTTCGACATTATACCACTCGCCGTCTTCCTCATATTCCAAGCGTTTGCTTTTAAAAACCTTCACTTTCAAGGGCTGCGCTTCGATTACCGTGTGCGGAATGTCCTCGCACATGGGCGCGAGCAACATTTTACTTGTTTTGAAGCAACTCTCAGGCAATTTCTTAGTTTTAATCATCGCCTGCGCCCTCACAGACAGGGCGATCTTATCCACATTACAGACATCGTCATTGGACAAGCCCTTATTGATAATCTCGGCAGCGACGTGAAAATCTTTCTGTTTCTGAAAATGCATCGCAAGCCGATCGTACCACTCGCCCTTTTTGGTCCCCGGATAGGAGTTCAACAAGTACATCAACCATTCGACGACATCCTGAGCGGATTTAGTCAAATCCGTCGCTGCGAGAGTCAAAATTTTAGCGCAAACATACTCCGCAGTAAACCTTTGATGGACGGGCGAAACGTCCTTCATTTTTAGCGTCGCGCTCTTCTTCAGACGTTCGAAAACCTCGTCGGCGATCGTTTTCAACTCGTTCAATTTATTCTTCGCCTTGCGCCGCTCTTTCTGATAGTGGTAGTCGAAGTACAACTCCATAACAGACGCGTAGCGATTGAACGCGTCTTTGTTCGCGAACGCGCACACGTCGTGCACGTTGTACTTGGGAAGGACGACCCTACCGGAGTCGATATCGGACAAATACGTGTAATATTCGTAATGGGACGTTATGTCGGGTATGGCACAATGGTGCATCACTTGTAAGCGAAACAGAGCGGTGCGTAGGTCGTCGTCGACGCGGAAACATGTCCCGACTAGTTGACACACGCTTTTGCGCAGCGTTTCCTCGGTCGTTAGCTTTCCAATGCTGGGCTGCGCGGCGACAAACTTTACCAGCGCCTGGATCATGTCGGACTTACGTGAGTATTGAAGTTTCATGCGGTACTTCGTCAAACGCTTCAGCTCGGGAAGCTGGAGATGATTCAGGACGGTCTCCAGAGATTCGGACGTTTCAAAATCTATCAAAACATGGAATGTAAAACTTAAAATTTTAGTGAATAATAAGCTGCATACTTCTGTGAACGTATCCCAACTGTTCCAAGTCGGTCAAAAGCAATTCCTGAGTCGTTGTATTCAGGTGCAGCTTAATGCCCTCGAAGAACTTATTCTGCCTCTGCCATTTCGTGCGTCTGGTGAAGAGGCGCGTGCAAACCTCCTGATGATGCGAATCCAGAGCGAAAAGTATCGCCAATCTATGTCTGTCTTCCATGAGATCTAGAACTTGGGGTTTCACTTGAATCTCGTCCCAGAGTTTGGCAAACAATTTCTGTATGTGAAACTGATCCAGGTCAGTCTTTACAACTTCATCTTCGGTCTTTTCCTTAGGTGGATTATTGATGGGGAAAATCTTTATGGTTTGAGTTGAAGTGGATGCAGTTGGAGGTTTTACAATATCTTCTGATGCGATTTTTATAGCTCCAGTTGGTGGCTGGGGTTGGGAATGTATCTCAGAGGTAGGGCCACACAGAATAGTTGCATCCAAGTCAGGAGATTCGTCGTTCGGTTCTGCTTTGATCCCTTCTTCACATGAATTAGTCTGTTCTATTTTAACGTCTATTTTATCAGTAGACTTATTCAAAGAGGAAAGATCAAAATGATTGACATTTGTAACATTAATTGAAGGTGAATAACTCTCAAGTTCTTGCACATTCAGACCGTACTCCTGCAAATTAATATCAGATGTATCCTCATCAAATATTGATGAGAAATTTTCACTCAATTGATTTGTTTCTTTAGTTCTTGCTGGTTCTTGCACTGATTCATCAGGTGGATCTGCATCTGTGTCATCGACGTGAAACAAATTCTTCCTAACTCTGATTGAACTATTGTCAGGAGCTGAATCTGATCTAATCACTTTGGATGGTGAAGGATTGCCATCAGTAGTTCTTGCCCTCTTGGTGGGTGTGGTTGATTCTTTTGCTTCTGCCTGTTTTCTCTGCACCTCTTGACTTTTGCTCCTGTTCTCTTTATTCTGGACATTTTCCTCTTCATTATCACTGTCATCAACATTAATTGTTATGTAACCATTCACAATGCTCACATTCTTGTCTTCCTGGGCTAATTTCTGTATTTCCTGAGGACTTGGCCGATTCATGGTGTGGGTCCCATTGGGACTGAATAATTGTGTGCTGTGAAAGAAACTATTGCCGAATATTGGCGATGTCGTCGAATCCGCTTCACTCTTAATAAAAGTGTCAATATCTCGAGTGAAACAATGTGATCTATTATCATTTTGCGATAATACCTTTGTTGATTTTAATATGGTTGCAGTTTTGTTATCATTATTAGTTTTATCCTCGTTGATTGGTCGACTTTTCCGAGCTTTGCGTGCGACCGGAGTGTGCTTTTCGACGTGTAATTGTCGCGTTTCCTTTTTAAAGTTCTTGGGTATATTATAAACATTGGACTTGTTGCGGGAAATCGATGAATCATTTTTGCGTGGAGTGAAAAACGATGAAATCATTGGCTGCACAAGCTTGGTTTTTTGCGTATCGCTTCCCGCTTCCTGTTTGGCGATCATTTTCATTATTGCGTGTTGTTTAACTGTTCCTGATGATTATTTAACAATAAGTGGATGCGAGCGCGAACGTGCAAGTCGGGCAAGCGTCGTTTAGCAGCCAAGTCAGTTGGCCCGTTTGGCTCTTAACCTTTTGCATTTTCATTAGATCGTTCTTGAATCATCAGATGGCGCATCAATATTATTTAAAGCTAGTTTTTTAATCATCTACTTGTGAGAATACAGTTGATATTAACATTGTGTTAATTATATTGTACTCTTCCCTGCTAATTGTTATTATTTGTAATAACATCTGAAATTGTTGTGACAAATTTAATTGGATTTGTCTCGCTAGAGGGCGCACCAAGGAACAAAAAATCAGAGAAATAAATAATTAACGTTACACACCACTTCTTAATACAACAAATTATTTTGATACAATTCATATCCGCAATCAAATAATAATTATTTATGTTTCTTCATGTCTAACTAGATGGCGCACCAATCAACATAAATTTGAATAAACTTATAAATATCGTAATATACAACCAAAATACTTTATTTATTACTAAATAATTAAGATTAACAACTAATGTATAAATTGTTAAATACATTACAACATTCAAAAAGTTTTTTGATTTCAAATGTCAATATCAACGATACCAACTACAAAACGACATAACCTACGAAACTCACCCCGACTTTAGATTTCCAAACTTTTCCTGAATTTTAACATAAAAATAATGGCTTTACAAGCAGCAAGTAAGTCGTTAATGTTACTAGGAGAATGCGTGCCTTGCGTAAAACAAAACGCATCGAAGTTTCGAATCAAACGCTTGGAACTTGATCAAAATCTTCTCATGGTGAGCGGAGCATGCTAAAACACAATTTCTCAAACAGAACATTCATTAACCAGAATATATATTTCAGTACTTTCGCAAGGACGACTTTATCTATGCGCACGACCCACAGAAAGTGTGCAAAACCGGAGACGTCGTCCTTATCGAAAAGCTGCCAAACAAGATGACCAGGCTGATCACACACGAAGTCAAGGAAGTTGTCTACAAGCTGGGTGACATCACAGACCCTCTGACAGGCAAGAAAGTTGTTGTGGGCAAGTTCAGGGACCATGTGGAGGCTGTCAACCAGGTCTATGGCAAGAAGTCCAGTGCCTTCGACTATGAACAGGCACCACAGAGAGGATGGCAGGAAGACAAGAAGGATTACACTCACAGGGAGACATACATCAAGTATCATGAAGATGGTACAGATCAGCCTTATTCAGTTTAATTGTTTTTTTAGTAACCTAGTCATGATTTATAGTTAATTAAAGTAAGAAAATACAAAATTCCTATCAATTGTAATTATTAAGAGCTGTAATTAGTTGGTAGGGGCATAATTAACTTGGTATCGCCAATTCGAGTCTTGTGAAGCTGTTGCGCCGCATGCGTCAACTGCTGCGCGATATCCGCGTGCGCATTCGGCGGCAACTGATTCACCTCCAACTCGAAAATCTTCGCCATGCCCTCCAACAATTCGAGGAAGCCCAGCTGCAGCGCGGCCTTCTTCATCCTGTTAAGCTCCTTGTAGAACTGTTGGGTTTTCTCGGGCAACTTCTTCGCGTGTCGCAAGATCTTCTGTATGTCCGACTGGAGGCCAGTCTGCCGGATCCAGACGACGCTGTTCTGCGAGTAGCTCCGCTTCTCCGTCGAGCGCACCGGGAAGGACATCAGGATGTCCTGATTAACGCCCTCGGAGCAATGCAGATTGTTCAGGTCCCCGAGCCAGGGGACGGCGTCGGCTCCGGGCGTGAGGATCGTGAGCATTAGATTGGACTTCTTCTTGCTGTCCGCCCAGGAGTAGATGAATCCGAACCAGTCGTCGGCGACGGTGACCAAGGCCGCCATGTTCTCGACTTTCAGCGCGCCGTGGAACAAAACGCAGAAGGAAGGCTGCTTGTCGTCCTCGGGGATTTCCTCGACTTCGGAATCGGGTTTCGTCGAGGGATTCGGCGTCGAAGATGTGGGCAGGATGAGGTGTCGACTGACGCCGGCTGGCGAACCGATGTCGGCGACGGCGATAAAGCCCACGACCTCGATGGTCTTGCTGATTGTGTAGGTCTTCTTTTCGAAGTCGCTTACTTTAGTATAGGGCTGTTATGCATAGAAATGAAGAGTTTATATCTACGATTTAATCAGAACATGTGATGCACTCACAATGGGCATTGGAGATAAGTAAACTGGAGATTCTAAATGTCCACACTTTAATGTTCCCTTGAAACTTGTGTACATATCATCTCCGAGTTTTTGGAAAACGGTAGTTATACCAGTTTCGGTTACTTGTTCGGGGACTATGATGGAACCTTCACCGCCGCACAACTCGATCAGTTTTTGGTACTGCGGTTTAGCTGAAATAATAATTAAATTATAATGTAAAGGCCTCATACATAAAAGACTTTCTCAAGAATTATTGATAATAACTCTGAATATAAACATTTCTGTGGAGTAAAAACAAGTTTGTTTGGACAAAGCAATAGTACAATCGATTTCTACAAAAAACACAAAATTGTCCTCAAAAGTTAAGCTAAAATACACAAAACTGAAATTGTTCTATCTTCAACAAGTTAATACCAGCTTTACCTCTTAATAAAGATGGTTCATTAGGTGGACAAATGCAGACGACATGTAATTTTGCAGGGAAAGCAAATGGAAGTGGGAAATTTCCACCCTGGTGGTACCGATTGAGTGAATCTCTTAGAGAGCCGGGACCAACGCCAGTGTTACCATCGGTAATTAACAATATCTAAGGACAGAGTAAAGAAGAAGTGAATGAGCATTATATATTAATAGCGTTTCAAATGTTTTCATACCTGACACAAAGTGTTGTTGCCCCATTCCTCCAAGACAATCTGGTTAATGCCTTTGAACGCCGACTCGATGCACGTTTTGTCGTAATCATCAATATTGACGAGTTCCTTCTTAATGTGGTTGTAGTCCCTGGTAAATTGGCAGCGTTCTTCGTAAGTGGACGAGAATGTTACCTGAATTGAGAGTAATATCGATAAGATTTGCAGTATCAAGGATTATTTAATAAGATGTGCTTCTGTACTTTTTATAAACTTTTATTAAGTGAATTTAGCCAATTTTAATCATTTTCGTATTTGCAATAACAAAACGACGAAGATTTTGTAAATTTGCAATAAAATGATGGGAAAACTATCCAGATAACACTCCAATTAAACTTATAGTAAAAGTAATAAAACTCATACGAATTTTATAAGAATTTGGTAAACAAAGTTGATCAGATGGTTTTTACATAATTTTAAACCTCTCCAATTGTATGCCAAAACTAGTCAGGGATCATCTTCAACCCATCAAACCATAACTTTAATGTTGGGGAATAAGTCGATAAAAGAAAAACAAATCAAACATAATTCAATCGGATATGCAAAATGATTAGAGATGTCTATATAAAATCACTTCGAACTTAATCCCCAAACAAAAAATCAGTAGAAAACTGACAAAATAATTTAAAATATACGGCCCAAGTCACCATAGTCTCCCAAAGCACAAAAACTGCACAATTTTTTTGGAGTAAATAAGAATATCGGGATACAACACAATTTAACGGAACAAAATAAAACTTGCATGAAGCAAGGTCCTAATAATAGGCAGAGAGATCCCAGATTCACCAGTTAATCGTACAATGTGGGCCGTATTAGACAAATACCGTCTTTCAAATCCGGCACAATAATTTAACACACAAAATTAGTTTCAAATGCCTATCTATAGCGATTTATTCGACGTGAATAAAATACCGCATCTTCGATTTTTCACTTTATTATCATGCATGTTACGGTGGTACATTTCCGCTGGTCATAACAACGTTAAGTAGTGCGCTGCGCTCGCTCGGCTCACATCGTATCCGGGGTAATATTGCGCTACTGTAATATTAAACTTGAGACTCGCGACAAAATTGCGCTAAATTAATTAAAAAACAGCTTGCTAATATGTTCAATCGATCAAACGTGCGCGTTTGAGCGAGCTAATGTTATTTCGTCACAGCAGCCTGCGCGGCCTTTTTCGCCTTGATCGTCTCCACCAGCTCCTTGTAGCGCCGCATGCAGTCCTTCTTGCTGCGCTGCGGTATGCAGTCGGCAATCCGGTCCCATCGCTCCGGCGTCGACGCCGGATAGGTCTTGAGCGCCTGCTCCAGCAGCTGCTGCTCGGCGGTGGTCCACGCGGACGCTTCCCTGGCCTCCTTGCTCGCGTCCTTCGGCGGCGACGGCTCCTTCGCGTTCGCGTGGGCGTTCTCCTTCTCCTTCGCCGTTTTCGGCGCTTTCACGGCGCCGTTCTGCACCGGCTTGTCCTTGACGCCGTTGGTGATGATGTTCGCGTTCGTGGACATCTCGGAGTCCTTGATCGTGACGTCGCTCTTCTTCTCCTTGATGAAGTTATCGAACGCCTGATTGTTCGCGGCCTCCTTCAGGTTGTTCTTCGAGAAGTCCGTGCTCTGCATGTCCTTCGCCTTGGCGAGGACGAGCTTCGCCGTGAACTTCGAGTTGTTGTCCTTGAACGTGCCATGCTGATTGATGAAATTCGCCACGACCTCCCAGCGCTGATTCGTGCCGGCCGGAAACAGATTCACCGCCTTGATCAGCAGCTGCACGTTGTCATGGTTCCATTCGGGATTCACCTTGACGACGTTGCTCTTCACCTGCTGGTTGATCTTCTGCTGGTAGGTCTCGAGGCTGGCGCGCTTCTCGGCCTCGACGCGCTCCTCCGACTCCTTGACGGCCCTCACGAACGCGCTCCTGCCGTTGTTCCGCACGTTCTTCGTGAGCTCCTCCAGCTCGAGCGCGCTGAGCGCCTCGCATATCCGCTCGATGGCGGTGAGGTGGCGCAGATTGTCGTCGGGATTGCTGGCGTAATTGTCGTTGCTCTTGCACAGCTCGCGGAAGGCCTTGCGCTCCTTCTTGATCGCCTTCTTGAGCGCCTCGCGCTCCTGCCGCTTCGCCTCGATCTTCGCGCGCTCGGCCGCCTCGGCGCGCTCCTTCGCCTGCTGAGCTTCGCGCAGGACGCGCTCCTCTTCGTCCTTCTTCGCCTGCACGGCGGACTGCTTGGCGCGCTTCGCCGCCAGCTTCTTGTCTTTGTCCTCTTGCTTGAATTTTGCTATCCGCGGGTCCGAATTGTATGCCATGTCAACCAACTGCCTGATGCGCGACATTTCTTCTTTCTTTTTGCGCAGACGCTCGGCTTTGTTAATTTTATCGACGTATCTGATAAAGAAA
>JARRAA010002261.1:0-17387 GCA_030557295.1 Ecitodaemon sp. MM-2014
ATGTTTTGCAAAAAGAGCGAAGAGTTTCAAAATGCAACGTTCTACGCAATCGGTTGGAATGGGGATGTCGAGAACGCAAAGTTCCTAATGTTCATGAACATTAATATGCGAAGAGGAATGGTGCTCCCTCTGGCAGACTACGCTGTATATACAAATCAGCTGGTATTGTTGGTAAGATCATTGAGATAGCCCCGTACAAGAAGAAATAACCGATACAATTTTGTAGATTTTGAAAGGGGTTTATTCGATTGTGACAATGTATTGGAACAAATCGCAATGAACGTTGTTCCTAGATGTGTTTTTTCAGATATTCATTGGAAAGATACACTTTATGCACAGTAACACACTTTATGTCATCGTCTATATGAGGCAATGAGTTGTATGATCTTAATAGAACACACTTGTTCGTACGGTGGTTGGATACAAAACATAGATAACTTGGACGTTCCTACGTTGGGATTACAACCCCATAGAAAATTCCCAAATGCACGTCCTCAGTAGTAAAACGCAAAACACCGAACAAAATATTTAACATCTTAAAATATTATATATTCTCGCACTTGTAACAATCTCAAATACATTCTTATGCTTACTCACAGTTCAATCTTTGAATTATTTTCACGTGTCTTCAATTTTCTTCAACGTCATATCCTTAGTTGCCTATAAATTTACACATCGAACCATTTCGATGGTGGTTTAATATATATTGCGTAACTTCTGGTTTTACTGACGACTAATATCCAGTTGCGAATGGACCCAAGTGCTGCCCCGGCCATCCGAATCGATTACTGCCAATGGTGGCTACCAATCCACCAATTCGATTGGACAAAAATGTGTATGATAGTGGACTGTATTTTTGTGAAAATTTGCAAAATTCAAATGAGCATGATGATTGACTACTTCTGCCATGAATTTGATCTTGACAGACACGTTGCTCTCACGTTTATGTCTTCACTTTATTGAACTTGCCTTAAATTCGCGTTGAGGTCGGATCACATGATCGCAGACTCTGCAACATCTGTAAGACGTTAACAGTAACGATTTCAATGGAGTAACAACATTTTCAAATTTAATTTAAGTATAATCACTGTACAATTCGTAAATTATTTTAACATGTCTTCAATTTCGTTCAATATTATACAACTAATTTCCTCGCGTAACTACTGGTTTTAACATTATGTTTGAAGAATTTCTGACATTATTTGCTCAGGTAGAAGTGGTGTTGAATTTCTAATTATTTAAAATTTTGTCGTAAATTCTACAAATTATTTACTTTATCCGAGATGTTGGGAATTAATTCAGAACCTTGCCATTACGTTGTTCTCATGATAATTTATTACAACAGTAATCATTCGTTCTTTGCCTTGATTGTTATTCTTTAAAAGTTTGTTTTCTTGTATAATTATTATCAGATAATTAATCATAAACAATGAAAACATTAAATACACATCATAGATTAGCAAGGGTTTTGTAATGACTGAAGTATCTGTCTAGTCTCTATTCGTCAATAGAAACAAATACTCTACGTAGAGATATTCACATTTGCATAATTCTAATTCGCGTCAAATACATAAGAATTATAATATTTAGCACATTTGTCATATAATGTTTTGCTCCAACCATCGCATACGACTTTTTCCAAGACGCATTAACGAACATCTGAGGAATTTATAACGCAGCGTTAAAATTGATCGTTAGCACGTTGTGCCATTCAAATCGTTAAATTGCAAGTAGAAAGGTTAGATACTGCGTGAGTTGTGGGTTTTGTTATATCATACGCACGTATGAATAGATAAATGTATTACATGTTTTATTGTATATTTATAATTACTTCAGTAGTACCTGTCCAGGTAAGCTTCATAGTCAATCATTTATTTACGAGACCAACAGATTTACATAATATTTTAGTTGGCATTTATTTAATTATTATGGTTAGAAGGCGATATAAGTGATGACAAGTGATCCGCCTTGCCCGAGATGGTACATTCAACGAAATTGACTCTGACTTAAAGCACAATCTGCCAGCATATAGTTTTTATTGGCAATTATGCTGGTTTTCTAGGAGAATTAATATCAGGGAATGAATCCCGCGCATGAATAAGTATAAGAATAAGGTTTTCTGTAATGATCAACTATTTGTCTTGTGTCTATTCATTAATACTCGACATTAGGACATTCATATTTGCTTAATATCAGCGTCTAGTATTTTCAGTTCGAACTTGACCTCTAGACAAACATGATGTAGAACGGCACCCGATTTTATTCCGATGTATATGGTACTTATTGTCAAGAACCACACATTCCTTTGTTTTCTCATTTAGGCATTCTAGCTTATCTTAACTCCCATTTCAACTTTTCGAACTTTTCTCAATTCCAGCCTTCCTATTGGAATATTCTAAATTTCCCTGGAGGAAATTTATTTGTTTGTATATAGTTTACGCGACATAGCGGATTGAGTGAATGTTGTCAAACTTTTATATAAAAAACAACAAAAACAACAAAATCATGTTTTACTTTTGTTTTCGTCCTTGAAATGCAAAATTTTAAAATTTGTCGTAATTTGTTCTAATGCTAATTTATGTTAACTAGGGATAGTTTTTATTGTAATTATGCTCATTTTCTTGAACCTTTATTATAAGGGAATGGATGACACATAATGAAATCATTACATAAGGATCATGGATTAGTAGGTTTTCTGTATTGATCGACTGTCTGTCTAGCCTTTATACATTAATACAAACGTTTACTCTACGTTAAGATATTCTTCTTAATTTCACTCTAGTATCTTATGTTATATAAATTACACGAATTCATGAGCTAGCCATTAAAGTGGTCGTTATCTACATAATTATTATGCACATCGCTGTGTTTATAAGCGTTGAATTGATTAACTGCGAGGACAATTCCATGGAGGATGGTTGCGGTTTTGGCATTTCACCTGTAAATAAAAGGAGATAAGTTTAATGAACTTTAAATTGAAGATTTGAAATTATTTCAGTATTTATTTGTCAATTTGCGCCAACGCCAGTATCGTGATGTATTCAATAATATTAGTTGTATATTGCGTGATGTACTCTATTGTTGCGGCGTTCGTAAGTTGCAGCTTCTTGATTGTTTTGATAGTGTTTATGCATCAACACCTGAAGCAATTTAAGCAATTATTGAAGGAATCTCAGACATTACAGGACCTTACGCTTCGTCGAAATAAATTGATACATGCATACAACCGACAGCAGTTTACATGGAGGTATAGTGGTGGAATGTTAAATGATGCCGTGAAATGTAACGGATGACTGTAAGCAATAAAATAGACAGCCTTTGTGCATACGTTTCTATAGTAAAACTTCAGTGTTGGCCGCGCAATAATACTTTCAATCTAATGACTGTCATTGGTCAGGAATTAGCATCGTAATATTGTACAATTGTTTCCCTTTTGTCTTATATTAAATTATACCAACATTTTGACTGATCCCAAATATTCTTCAGGGCGATGAACAAATTGGAAATGGTGATAAACTATCAGAATATACCCCATTATATACATAACCAACCTATACTTGTTAAGAATCTTAATTATCATTAATTTTAGTTATTTCTTTCATACTGCGATTCAATGCACTGCTGCAGCGCAGTGCCACTACTAACATGTTGACAGTTTTCATTCCGGGCATAGAAGACGCACGTTCTGATAGTGATTTAAATATAAAATTAAGGTGTGAAATTTGGAATGTCAAAGTTGGAATGCATCGGTGGACATATTTATGATAAGTTAATGTTGCATGAGCATGAGACTCTTTGGGTCGTGGGTTCACTCCCCACATTGGGCGAAGATTTCTTTATTGGTAACTACCTTCAAAAAATAAAGGTAGAGGTATGAAGGAAAGGGTTAAAAGGAGTGTGTATGAAACAGAACGTATGAAACAAAAGGTTTCCGGTGGCTCGTTTGTCTAGAGCTATGATTTTTAGGGTGCGAGAGGGCCCGGGTCCAAGTCCCAGACGAGCCCACTGCTCTTTTCTTACCTTAATTTGGACTTCTTGCAACAATGTTGCAAAGAGCAATGGTCGTACGCCCGGCTAGCGCTCAAGGTCTAAAGATATTAACATGCCCGACTATCGGTGATTGCGGTGCACCCGAGGCAGCGATATCTTGCTGTCTCTCGCTTTCGCATATACTCCTGAAAGTCGTACGCAAAATGTGCTCGAATCCGAGCACGCTCATCTCTAAACACTAAATTTTAAGTTGTAGGTTCAAATCCCATTTTGGGTGGCATTCCTTTTTATATCAATAATAGCTAGACCAATATTTTAATTGCTTATAAATCTACAGATAGACCAAAGACCCATTTCATTTCAATCGCCCTATATCCAACAGCCCTGTCTCGTATGCGAAGCACACGTTCTCCTTTGCCAATTATTTTCTGGGATTTTGTAGACCTGCCGTTGTCATTCACTACGTTCGATAGACTTCAACTTATATATGGTATAACTGTTGTTACGCAAAAGTAGCGATTTATGAGTTCATGAAGATGCTAGACCCGTGCCGAGCTCCTCAATGCTATACACGAATTGTATATTAAGAACACCAAGATTTATTCAAACTATATAAACGCGAGTATTATTGCATCAATAATGGCACAAGAATAAATGCGACCAAGGTGCGGCGTGCCGCCGACGTGCATGAGACCAAGCGTACTAATATACTACTAAAAACTAGTTGACGATATTCGTCCCGAGGTGTTCTCTCTGCCAATAGCATGCACACTACATGGGGTAAGGGTCGCGGGCGCCATCCAGGCTTAAGCTAAACAACACTTAAGCCTTATCTAAGATAACTAGCTTAACACCACAATCAGTTCCAGTTCCCACATTTTCTGAAATTATCCAAAACCAAATCTTCCCACGATTTCTGAAATTATCCACACTTCCAAACATTCCGACCACCATTAAACGATGAATTTAATCACATCAGTTTCCACCCGCGCACTATCACTAGCCTTCGGCAACGCCCACGCGCACCGACGCGCTCCGTATGACCCCGTCTTGTCCAGGATGCACGTTGACGATGCCACCGAGGTGCCACGAAAGTGGCGGCTGATTACCCTCCCGAACAATGACTAGTTGTCTGTCTCATAGCTGAGTTCCTAGCTTTAATCGCTTGGTGCGCTGCTGCAATTCGGCCAAGTATTCTTTGTGCCAACGTCTCCAGAAGTCTTGCCGCAACTTCTCAATCAACTGCCAGTGACTAAGTCGGTTGTCGGGAATATCAAGCACATCGGCGGTCGTTGTAAGAGGTCGGTAAGAGGCTGCCCAATGAGAAAATGTCCCGGCGTCAGAGCTGACATATAATTGGGATCATCCGACAGAAGCGTGATCGGCGGCGAATTGAAAACAGCTTCGATTTGTGATAATAATGTGCTCAATTCTTCGAAGGTTAACACAGCATTGCCGGCAAGTCTTTGCAGGTGATGCTTGATACTCTCTCGTAACAGGCAGTCCAGAGCATTCCACCGGAGTTCACAAGTGGCCAACGTTTTGGCCGCCATTTCGCGACTGTTGATGTCGGCTGAATTCTGCTCACCAGCGATGTGCACCCATTGTTCCCATAATGACCGCTGCTGAATTTCGCCAAAGCGGTTCACTACAAAGGTCTTGAACCGCCGCGAATCCGATGCAATCTACCCCAGCGTAACACGCGAATCACTATAGTACTTGCACACCGTACCTACAAGTCGTAACGAATTTCGGACATTGTCCATCAATTCTACTATCAGCACGGTTGCAGAAAGTTCCAACCGGAGAATTGACACTTGGCTAATCGGAGCCACACGTGATTTCGCACACAACAATGTAGATTTGACGCGCACTTGATTTACCATAGTTACGACATACATACACGCACCGTACGCGATCTCGCTGGCGTCTGCAAACCCATGAAGCCCCATACTGGCCTCCGCTGAATCGATGGTTTCAACCTCCACAAATCTTGCATGAGCGCCTTGGCGATGATTACAATTGGCCCTACTAGAACAAGTGGATCAAAAATTTGACATATCTGGCTTAACATGCCACACTTCGTCGTTGGAGATGTGGGATCAGTTGCAACGCGATGACCTGAAACTGTATGTCAGAGGCTGCCCTTGTACTCCCAGGACACTTACGATGGCATCTGCATCCTAAATGATCATCTCCTTATTCGTTTCCTTATCTGGCAAGCCCTCTAGCACCTCAATTCTGTTAGTAGGTGAAAGCCCCCTGCTCTACATACCGCATCGACTTCCCGACGCTGGCGTATTGAGTCTTCAAGCCTGTCCGCTCCAGCGAACATGTCATCGACGTAGAAGTCCTCTAAGTAGGCTCGGACGCCGATCGGGTATTGGTGCTCTAGTTGCTTCGCATTCTCTCTGAGCGCCTTAATTGCTAGGTATGATGCTGGTGGCGTTCCATAAGTCACAGTTTGTAACTCATATAATTTGAGTTCATGAGTCGGACTATCTCTCCAACATATTCTCTGATATTGGCAATCATTCCTTCGCATCCATACCTGTCGATACATTTTTGTGACGTCCGTACAAACAACAATTTGCTTGAACCGAAAAGATAACAAAATCGCTATTAAATCACCTTGTTGCTTCGGTCCAATCTCATTCAACGAGATTCTAATTGATGCTGGGGAAGACGCAATAAGACTCGGAGTTTCCTAGTAAGGCTAGCCTTTTTTTATCACGCATACGGCATGTAATAACCAGCCGTAATATCGCTACTTGACTCCAGCATGAGTTTGAGTTCTCGATATTCTTCCATGAAGTTGACGTAAACATCTTTCCAGTGAAAAAAAAAACGCATATTTTGCGCTCTCGCTCGATTGCCCTAATTTCGAGGGTGTTTCCGAGAAGGGAAGAGCGACTTCAAACTACCCATATGGGCGCCGTGCGGACGTTTCTTGGAACATCTCATCCAAATCATGCTTCGGTTCAACTTTCGATTCCACGTGATTCTCTAAATTCTAGAATTTATTAATTAACGGACCCAGCTGTACGTGCACTACTATAGCACTATCAGTCCGCAATTCGTTGGGAATACCACCAACAATCCAACCGAGCTCCGTCGGTTCGTATACCAATTTATATACCTGCCTTCAGCCCTCCCGGTGAATTAAAGGGATAATGCCGTTTCCCAGTAGCAAATCTACTGGCCGCGGTATGTTGTATCGTAGGTCCGCAAGTTCCAGTTCGTTCGTAACCGCACCATGGTCTGCTTCAACATGCAGGCTGGGTATCTGCCAGTGATAACGCCAATCATTAAGGTATCCAATGGCTGGCAATAAGTGGATGTGCGAGAATGCAGAGTTATGCTTACCAAGCGTGAAGTTGTGGTCCTGTCGCCACCTGCTAATAATAGCGGAGTCCTGGAGGGAGCCGTTGAGAGGCCAAGCCTTCTTACATATGACATCGTAATCAGATTGACCTCTGGGCTACTATTCAGCACAGCGCGCACTTCTTGGCGCCGACCGCGATTGTCAGTTAAATTTACGACGCATGTTGACAGAAGAACAGTTGCAGGCTGGGATATCAGGTTAACCGCCGATGTCTCGGGCGTGGGAGATTCTCCAGAACTCTCAGATATTTCGGAAACTAGCAGCTCCGAATGCAACAATGGGTGATGTCTTTTGGGAGAGCGATCGCAAACCGATGTCTTCGAACATCTGCTAACCGGGTGGTCAACCTCGGTGCAGTTGTAGCAAACCCTCTTTTCTCTAACCCATCGACGCCACTGACCCACAGGAGCGTCCATAAATCGTCGGCATTTTGATAGCACGATACAGCGGATAATGAGATCTGGCGTTCGCAAGCATTGCATGCTGTGTTGGTACTTTTCGATCGCCGGCATCCCTGATGCTGGACTCGACCGCTTCGAGCTCCAAGCAGCGACATTCCCAGAAGTCCCGCATCTCGCCGTACGTTGGGAATTCACCTTTCCTTGCGATGCGTTGAGCTTCAGTTTCCCAATCTCGCGATAACTTCGTATTCAGAGGGTGAGGAGTAAGCCGAATGATGATGTCACATATTAACCGGACGCTTCAAGATCTCAAGAGCCGCGAGATTAAAGCGCACGGCCGTCAAAGAAGGCTCTCAATGATGCTACGTTTTTACGTCGGGACGCCAGCAAATTAAACATGTATGCGGGCTTGCGTCAAAGGGTTCTCAACTTGTCTGATAATAATTTCCAAGCGGTGTCATAAGCGGTTGCAGATAGGCGAACTCCTTGGATTACATTGGCTGCTTCTCCGGTGAGACATCCACGCAGATAAGCAAACCTGTCGACCTTGGGAATGACCTCGCTTTCATGCACGTAGATCACGAACGTATCACGAAAATTGGGCCAATTCGTGATACGACCATCAAAAGTGCCCAATTCGATCTTAGGCAACTTCCGGGTTCCGTATCCCTGCGGGGCTGCGCCTCTCGATGCTCATTCCTCATCGGGAACCTTCCTTAATTTCAAGTTGGCTTCAGCTACTAATGTGTTGAGATCGTTCTCATACTTGAGCTGTATTTCGCGGATGTAGCAATCATGCGCGCTCAGCTCCGCTCTTAGCTGCCGCATCTTATCTTTGGCACCATCCAGGCTTTCCAATTGTCGCCGAAACGTTGCGACACTCAGCTCATCAGACACTATGAGCTTGGACAATCCTTCGCGCACTTGCAACAACTAGTCGATCAGTGTATTCCGTTTGGATTCCAAACACTTTCTTGCCAACGCCATTTTCGCTCGCGTGAGAATTTTGTCACTGACTTAAATACTAATCATACCCGTGCAGGATCCCGGTTTCGAAGGACCAAAAAATGTTACGCAATAATAGCGATTTAAGAGTTTATGAAGATGCTAGACCCGTGCCGAGCTCCTTAACGATATACACGAATTGTATATTAAGAACACCAAAATTTATTCAAACTATACAAACGGGAGTATTATTGCACCAATAATTGCATAAGAACAAACGCGGCCAAGATGCGGCGTGCTGGCGATGTGCATGAAATCAAAGGTACTCATATACTACTAAAAACTAGTTGACGATATTCGTCTCGGGCTGTTCTCTCTGCCCGCCACCAATAGCATGCATCCCACATGGGGTAAGGGTCGCCGGCCGCCATTTAGGCGCCTGTACTCTAACTTAAGCTAAACAACACTTAAACCTTATATAAGATAACTAACTTAACACTGCAATCAGTTCCCACGATTTCTGAAATTATCCACAGTTCCATATAACTGTCATAATCTTTTTAATAATTTACACACACCTTTATGTACTACTGGTTCTATTTAATTTCAGCATAATATCAGGGGAAATCTTCATTGTCATCGCTAAACCGTACTTGTTCCAAGGGGAGTATTGGAAGAAGCATTCTAAAAGAAGCCGAAACACGTTGAAAATGCCTTCATTTGCGAAGACAAAATAATGTGGGAAGTAATTATTAATCTCACCGTTTTTCTTCTGTGCCACGTGGTATGGCGTTCTATGAGATTTGCTTATCGCAATCGAAATGATGATGATACCTCGACGAAACTTTGGAGCATTACATCAATTTGATTACGAATCACAACTAGTTAATTACCAGGTTCAACGCACATTTCAATTGACCCTTCTTAAGCGTGCTGTATACTATAAAATACAATTTGGCTTTGCTCACTTTGTTTTTGTAATACTGATTTTGTGAACATTTGAGAAAAGGAAATGTCTAACATCAACTTTTAATTGCCCAGTGGTACCATGTTGGAGACCAAGAAGGCGACCCACAGTCTACGAATTGGCGAACTGTATATATAAAAATATATAACTTTAAAACGATTGCAGATATGATTCTGATATTTATATTATACACTCTTAAATATACTGTACCAGAGCACCACACTCTGGCGGGAGTGAGAATCGTGGCCCGTCTCGGTGGGTAATTGGCAAACTCTCACTCTCGAACGTAATCTTTATTTGCACCATGTAACAATAAACGTCTGGGCAGGCACTCAACATGTGGAGTACACTTGAAGCCTAGCCACGGGTACGTAGACGTTCACCGCGACGCGGCACAAGTAGGAAAGTACGCAGGAGACTTCGCGAGGAGACAAAAGAATCACAGAGGAGGGGAGAAACATGCAGCGCCTATATAGGTAACTGCAAACAAGTAAAGGAAACGATAAATAAACAACAAATATAGAATACAAATAAATATAAATAAAGAAGCTCGCCGCCGACAGATGTCTGATCCGGTTCAATACTTACTCTGTGATTCTAATAAAATTAGATCATTCCCCCAGAAATCCTGCAAAAAATGGCAACTGAACGACATATTTACTTATATTTACGTTGTAATTATTATAATAAGGAAACCAAATTGAGGCCTGTATATTAACAATAAGAAAGATAGTTCAAGGATGATAACCAGTAACGTTAAATATGCAGAAATCAATGAGTCGGTGATAAATAATTACAGAAAAATGATTAGATAATAACTAGTACTAAAATTTATTTAAAAATAATACGTCTATAGTTATTGTAGAATTTATAACTCTCGCAAATCGTCATCTATTTCGGAGATATGCGAATCCTGTGAAGAGCAAAAATTGGAAACATAATTCTTTATAATTATAGTATGTACATTCAAATAAAGCGTAGTCTTAGTAGTGTTATAGGATTTAACATGTGTTAACATGATTGGTATAATAACGAATTGTATGAACTATTTATTGGCAACGGACTTTTCCATGGCAGCTTTGCAACTACCTCATTACAGTTCCACTGAAGCATGTTTTCCACTATATGTGGAAAAATTGGGATTGTTACCCATCATTAATATTTTGAATAAAATTTTATAAATTTATACGACACGGTGACTAGACATTAAACATAAAAATCTTTTTATGTTCTCAGGTATTTAACTACGATCACATCTTGACACGCGAGCTCCTCAACTATCTTCTCAATTGTACAGTTTAGAAGATCACAGCAACATATGACACCGCGCGACGTATTCAACGTCTCGTGTGCCACCACCGACATCTCCATGTCGTGAAATCTTTCTTCTTCGTCGATTCTTCGACAAGGTTTACTTTTGGGAGGGTAGCATGTCTATAGAATTCCCACGAGTATGATAGAAATAAAGGTCACCCGTGGGCAGTGCTCCCTAACCAACGCGTTGTCTTCCTGTTGCAACATACAACCACGGTTTTCCTAGTATGTGGAGGTGACCGTTCGCGACTCACTTTCGCAGAGCCATTCATCCGTCGACACGAGACATTGACACCTTAGATTTCGTGGCTGATATAGTCCAAACATGTGGAGATGTGGAGATAAGAGAGAACCTTGAGAGACCCCCTGTTGTGAAACAGAATATCTCCTATAACAATTAGGCATGCCTTATTTGTAAGGTTAATGTTTTGATTTTTTGCAAATAAAAATTATGCATTGATAAAGTGATAGTTGCTGATAAAAGTTATGAAGGCCAATTGACGGTTTGATTAAAAATTGCTTTAAAAATTAAATATCCACTAGCGGATACGAATAATTGTAATAATTATTATATCATTGCAATAAAATTAATAAAATATATCGATTAATTAAAACCTACGAGGTTGCGGGCAAGGAATTTGAAATTTCCATGGTAATGAACATATGTTCATCAAGTTCGTAAAGTTCGTTACGATATACCTCAATATCTTGTGTCCCAGCTTTTTGTGCTCTTTGCATTCTTTTTTTTTTATTGTAATATATAGTGCCTTACTTCTCTTTTTGGTGTTTTGCTATCAAGTTTAATCGTTTTTTTATTGTAAGTGTACTTTATGTGATTGTTTATGTCTGATCGAAAATAACAAATTTCAGATGCTACTATGGAAGCCGTTAGACGTTGGACGAAAAGGCCATTTCCTTAGCCATTTACAAAAGCAGTCCACAAACGTATCATCTTATGAGCAGTTTCATGCCTATGTAAACCAAATCCACTTTAGACACAATATTGCGTAGGGTTCCATTTAATGCGGGTGTCAACGAAACAATGTTTGCGCAAATTTCTGATTGCATGGAAACAGGACCTGGAATAGGATACGTGAGCAATTAAAAAGTTCAGATACAATAAGTGGAGCCGCAGAGTATGGTGGCAATGAGATTGCTAACCATGCGTTAGTATTCATGCTGCAAGGAATACGAAATCTGGAAAACTCGTTTCAATTTTAAAGTATATTATCACAATTTATTTGGAATTAGACATGAAGGTAGTGGCAACCGTATATGATATGGCTGCTCCAAACAGGAAGGCTGGAAAGATCGTTGGAGCAACAATGAACAAACCAACCTTTTATATTGGTACACAAAAACTGGTGTTCCTAAAATGCACACGAAATTTGTTCAAAAAGTACGATGTAAGCATTATAAAGAGTGCTTTTGATATACATGGGACGATTGGTACAGCAAAGTGGTCTGATATCGTTCAAGCTTATATAATAGACAGAAATACTAATTGCTGTAGGAAAGCACTGCGTAAACTAACACCACATCATTTGGACCCGGAATTCTAAACAGCAATAAGACTAAATATTATTGCCGAAACACTGAGCAATACTGTCGCCGCAATTTGTTCTCTCTTTATCACGCAAGTATGCATTTACGAATATTATTTAAACGATCATTATATAACATGCACAATTTTAGAAATCATGGGACCCTCCTTAATTGCTACTGCCAAGTTAACTTTTCAAAGATCTTCGACAGTTTGAATGGACATGCGCATTCAGTGGAGTTTTCATTTGGGGTCAAAATTTCCAAAACGTCGGGCCCAACATAACAGAGTGGAAATTCATACGACCACGAAAAGGGATGCCCCCATCTCAAGAGGGATGGATTCAAACATTGAATGCCATGAACATTCTGGTTGAAACTTGGATCCAAACCATCCTATGCCTCTTGAATACTTAAAGGGTAGGTCCTTTAATTAGGATGCTTTAGAAAATCTTTTTGTACATATTAGGTATGGCTGCGGATCTAATAACAATCCAAACATTGAGCAGATGGCAGCCGGTGTAAAAACTCAAATTTTATCTAATGTGGCTCGTCGTGATCTGTAAATTGTCAAAGAGACGAACACCAATTTTTTCACAAATTTGCACTCGTTATTAATGAGTTCCAAATTTCAAACACCCGAAGAAGAATACGGGAAAAGCTAATTGTTTAAAAGAAGATGAAGCAGAAAAAGATCATTTTGCAATAAAAATTAAGTTAAAAAATACCTAAAAAAATGTAAGATATTACAACACCAATGAATATTTATTTACAAACGTATGTGTCATATTTCAACCTACGCTCATGAACAGTGATTATATGAGTATTTTCAATCGATCCTTTTGTATTTTGGTGCGCTTAAAACGATTAATCGAATTACTGTTCAGTGCACCATTATACATAGGAATCGATTGGATATACTTGTACAATTTTTTTTTTATTCCAACTTTAAATATGTACCGGCTTGGTTGCATTCGTGAGGCTTCAAAATGATTGCCGGACCTCTTCAAACGTTCCATGTTGTGCGACAAGGAAAACGATATCTCATGTCGGAAAATATTTACATTGAGCTGTGCATCAGCATAATGCTCTTCTCTGATATTCACCGTCCTCAAATGAGATAGTGGTAATTAATGGGGTAAACTTGCCTCGCGGTCGGATAACGTGATTGAAAGCGCAGCGACATCTTTGAGATGTTTATAGTAATAATTTCAAATTAACAGCGTTTATAAATGTATAAATGCCTACACTACAACTACAGACATAATTGTTTCCTTCAGAAAAATTAAAATTGAATTATTACAATATACAAAATTCAAATATCGATACATTAATAATACTTAATGACTAAAATGCCGATAACTGTTTGTGCCTGCATCTTAATTTGCAATATTATTATAAATAAAAGGAACGCTGATTGTCGGTAAGGCGCTATTCAAAAACGGGTTCAAACATTGTCAGATTGCCCTGGCAGTTGAAATTTGGAAATATATTTTTTCAGTTAAATTGGATTCCTGCGTTCAATTAAATATAATATACATGCTGTATAGTAGTAATATGTAACTTGTAACAAAACATGCTGATCGACGAGGATGAGATTCGAACTCACGCGGGCAGAGCCCATTGGATTAGCAGTCCAACGCCTTAACCACTCGGCCACCTCGTCACGGCGCTCCCGCGTGATAGATACTTTAGATACTCCCCATCTTACCGACATTTTCTCTGTTGAGCATAACATTTATCATCATTCCAGCCGTTTCCAATAAATTTCTAACTTTACCTAAAAGGGGCTTATATTGTGTAGCAGTGCAGCGTTAAATTATGGTTGAAGTATGATAAGCTCATTTCAAGATTATTCGAGATTACGCAATGAAAATTTGAAACCTTTATCTCAAATAGTTTTTCAGGAAAATCATAATTAGTTCGATTGGTCCCACTGTGCGGCGGGGACGATTCGATGGAGTATTTTTACGGTTTTACAATTACCGTTACCATTATGGGAGATAGGTCTGTTTAATTTATATCCATGAATTTGCAATTATTTCGGTATTTGTTTGTCACATCCGTGATGTACTCAATCTGTTAGTTGTCTATTGTATGGCAATAATAGGATACATTATTATAGCGTTCGCAAGAAAACGCGTTAAATAATTAGTAAATAGAAATGGGTTGAGAGAATAATGAAAAAATTTGTGTCAACGTTTGGAATGGACTTGTTTTAAAGATTGATATTCCTTTCTTCCTTTCACCCTCTTCACCTTAAACGACGATATTGGAAACTTAATGAACGCAGCTGAACATGCTGACCTGACTTATCCAAAGAAACGTAAGCAAAACAACATCAAATACATAGCATCAATATATTTTGCATTTGCTTCAAATGATCGCGTCTTCTGATCATTTATTCAGTAATTACAATAAAATTTCATTAACTCGTTGGAAAGTCGCGTCTATTCATTAGTATACACTTGCTCCCCTAACTAGCAACATGTGGATCCACCGATCGCAATTGCGCGCGTTCGTAGTAGCGGAAAAATTTTACTGGCCCAATGACACGCGTCTTTCTTTCTGGCTCTTCACTATATTCAAGTTTGGGATCGCAATTGGTCTAGTAGGTAATATGAATTGCATGATACTTTCATTTTGTAAGTGTACAAACAATATTACACGAACAGCCAACATGTTGATTGTGAACAATGTTTAAGATACTGGAAGCAGCATTAATGAGAAGATTATTAACTTAACAAACACCTTAAGTCTCTCGTTCGCCGTTTTTGTGACGTACTCCTTACGGACTGCGCCCGTTAACGAAATACTTCTGTATATAGAGAACAATCGTCTGTACGACTTTCCAAATAACTCGATGGCCAAGATCACGCGAATTCACGACCTATCGCTAAGAGTGATAATTGGTTACATAATTATTATGCATGTTTTAGTGTTCGTGAGCGTCGAATCAATTACCTGCGATGATGATGCGATCGGAAGTGCTTGTGGCTTAATTAGTCCAATGGTGCGTATATATTCGACATACTCATTAAGACCTATTCGATTAAAAGATATTCTTGGTGCTTTTTCAGTATTTGTATGTAAACTTGAACCAACGCCCGCTTCGTGACATTATCAATTTATTACTTGTCTATTGTGTAATGTACGCTGTTACTGCAGCATTCTTATCTTGTGCCTTCTTGCTTCTAATGATGATGTTCACATATGAGCACCTGAAGCAGTTCAAGCGCTTACTGCAAGAGGCGCAGGCGTTGCAAGACGTTATACTTCGGCGAAATAAGTTGATACACGCATACAAGTTACAGCGATTTACATGGGGGTATGTATAGTGAGGAAACTAATAAAACAAGAAATAGAGAACTGTTAGTACTATGTAGATGGCGATATTGTGTACACTGTCACTGCAAAATGAGGGAATGAGTAGTTCAAATTTTCAGTGATTCCCAATCTTCCGCACACATTAGGGTAAAATGAGCAGAGTTGCCGCGCTTGGATATCTGCAACAAGTACTTTTTCTTCTCACCTAAAGCCCAAATGCAAGGAAAGCTTAGATTCGCAGGTTTTTCTTTCGTGTCGCGAAATTTTTCGAAGCGCATTGTAAATATTATAACTTTTGATATTGGTATAATTTTCGCCCGAGGCAGTGCTCGGAACTCAGTTTTTATGATCAGGCAAATACCTGCCATAAGCGGCAGCCAGGATTAAAAGTCCAAATAAAATATATGTTAACGATTGATTACCAAAGCATCGTTATACTTAAAAAAATCGAATTCGTGAATTTGTTTGGAATTTATGGGGTTATGGCGGTACACAAAATGAAAGTCTACGAAGTTTACGAAGATTGAGACAGGTAAATTTTTGGAGGGTCGAAGAATCCACATAATAATGAGGTTGGAAACGGGCAAACGGACAGAATAAATTAACACATTAAATTTAAGGCAATTTTTTTTTTATTTAATTAATAATTAAGCAACACGACCCGTTTGGAAATTTAATTTAATTTTTCAGTTTCGTGATTGTTTACTATTTCAAAAAGTTATTGTCCGATCTGCGTCAAACTATATATGTCTGTAATCAGAATTAAATTTCCAAACGGGTCGTGTTGCTAAATTGTTAATGAAATGAAAAAAATAGTGCCTTAAATTTTATTTATTAATTTATTCTCTGCGTTTGCCTGTTTACAACCTCATTATTATGCGGATTCTTCGACCCTCCAAAAATGTACCTGTCTCAATCTTCGTAAACTTCGTAGACTTTCATTTTGTGTACCGCCTATGATGAAAATTACGGCAACTATACTGATTTTACTCTATGCCGACCTCATAAAAGTGAGTGAATTTTATGCACAGTTCTTTATATGTACTTGTTCATGAGCATAAAGAGGAATATAATTTACTAACCGAAATTATTCCTTTGAGTGCATGGAGCAAGGTATCCGACATGTTCAAATGGCCATTGCTGATGAAGTACGTAACGAGTGGTACAATTATTGGTTTGTGCGCTATATCCTTGTTAATTGTACGTATAAAACTTTTCAATAGCAAATGATTTATTTAACGATTGAATATTGCCATATTACAGTCTTTTAACATGTTACCATTGGGAATAGTTACGTTCTATCTTATTGGGACGATTTTTTGCGGAGCTGTTGGCGAAGAAATCATCAGATTGGTAAGTAAAATAAAGATATTAACCTTTAAAAAATGGCTTGTTCTCATGTTTTGCAAAAAGAGCGAAGAGTTTCAAAATGCAACGTTCTACGCAATCGGTTGGAATGGGGATGTCGAGAACGCAAAGTTCCTAATGTTCATGAACATTAATATGCGAAGAGGAA
>JARRAA010002290.1:0-16045 GCA_030557295.1 Ecitodaemon sp. MM-2014
TACGGAGCTAACGCCAGCAATAATTACTAGCGCCTGAACTTGTGTGGTTTGTGGGCCATTGGCATGGAAATAGGAACGCCGCGCGCATAGGCTACGAAACGTGTAGACCCGCGATTGGCATCAGCGGAGGAGGACAATCGCAGTCGGCGCAGCCACGCTCGCTATTTCGCGACTTGGCGTGCACATTTCGCGCACGTAATTCGTCGCGGATTGATTGCAGCGCGATTTCGAGCCGTAATCACGCACGCACGTAAGTCCCTATCGACACTCCTACGCAATCCACGCGCAGCCAGCGTTACGAACGCACTTTTTCATTGATAACTTGTAAAAAAAATTGTTACATTCACGGGCTACATTCCTTTGCAGGTCATTCAATCATGTCTAACGGTATCACGAGCTCCGCAAATCTTAAATATCCCGATAAAAAACGGTTCCGACGCGCTGGCGCCGCGTTCCGCTTATTTAACGCGAACCTAAATGATGTTTGTTTGATTTTGCAGTTGTAAATCATTTCCATTGCTACCGCACGCGCTCGCGGCGTAGATTGTAAACAACATCCAGGCAACGTCAGGGCGTGCGGCATCAACGCGGATGATGCAATTGACGTTGTGAGAATGTGCAGAAATCGCTCGAAGGCAGCGGCAGCTGCGCGCGCGTTTCTCCCATTGTTCGCCTGAAGAATACCCAGGACTCGAGCGGAGAAGAACGCCGGCGACGTTAGACGCGCGCGCGTGTTTTGTGCGTGTTTGCGCGGCTGTGATGACGAGATGAGCGCGGCACGCACCCCGAGCATTCTACGCCGGCGAAGGAAGCATCGACGAGACGTTCATCAGCTCGTGGAACCGCAGGTCTGAGGCGAAGGGGCTCCGCAAGCGCCAAGACGCAGAGGATGGAGGAGGTCGAGGAGGAATTCGGCGACATTCGTGAGCAGATATTCCATAACAACGTCAGGGAGCAAATTGTAAGTGTTAATCGCGCGTTAGGGCAGACCCAAATGATGAGATGCACGTTTCTGAAGGCTCATGAAAAATTTCTTCATTGATATTCGTATTGTTTGAACATAATGTTGTTTTTCATGATAACAACGCTGTTTAGCATATTTTATACTTTATGTAATGCTTCTAACATAATTAGGACTGTCTGGGAACATTAATATGCATAGTAGTGCCAGCGAATTTACACATTTTTGTTATTTGTTAATATTAATGGGAAAATCTGATTTGCTATCATTTTTGTTTTAAATTTCCATTAGGGTTTGACCTAAAACTAGCCATAATATTATGATGAGTAAATTGTAGATACTGTGAAATGAGTTTTAGGTATGATCTTTGCAGTTTTGTTGAAAATGTAAATTTTAAACCAAGAATATTGATCATAAAGCTTGTTAGCTCATTACTTCTAAATTGATTTTAGCAAAGTCGAGGATTTACCGCAAATTTCTTTCAACGTTAGTGATGTTTAGACAAAAGATTATGTTACCACTATAAAAGCGCAAAATTGTCTCCGAAAATGTCACCAAGATTTTCCAATTCTGGGGGTAATAATGTTATTTTTGGGTCAACATGGGCTAACTACAAACAAAAACATTCTTAAGCAATTTCAAACATTTTACATAAATCGATTTGCCGGCAATTATCAACAGGAACTCAATGTCAGCCAAACATTCGATAAAATTGTTATTATCGTCGAGAGAGACGGGAAAATATGCAAACAAAGAACTAAAAATGATACAACAGCGACATTCTCATATCCTAGTTTAGCCAATCGATACACAAATAATATCAATAAATTAGCCGAATCCGTTAGCTATTCGTCGGCTATTACTCTTTGTTACACTTTGCCTGCCACCGATTGCCATTTACGTTCGATGCGATTGAGTTGTTTACGCTCGCTTCTTTGTGTTCGACTGCAACGCGAAGCGGCGAGACTCGGCTAGCTGACCATGAAGCTATAAATATGCGCGCGCGGGGAACGCGCGGGACGTGTGCGTATGTGATTACATTATTATTAGCCTATTTAGTGGTGCAAACGAGCGTTGCAAACGTACGAATGCAGCCGCGCCGCTCGCGTCTCGCGCCTCGCTCGCCATCGACGAGCTTCGAGTTCAACAACCCATGCGCGAGATGAAATCGTGCATTGAAATTACTCGGAAGCTCGCTAACTGCTGCAGCGAATTTATAATTAAAGCGAAGGCGAGAAGAAAGGCTTCGCGATAGAGAGAGCGGCGAGTGCGCGCAGCGCACCGAGATTTGTTTGTGGTTGATCCGCGTGTGCAGATCGTTTTCATGGTCGCGTTTGTAGTGTTGTATCTGGGAGTTTTGGCAATTGTTTACGTGCGATCGCGTCGATGTGTGTAACAGTTGGGAGCCGCGGTGCTAATTTCTGCATCGCCAACTGTGGATGTAATCTCGCAATCCTTGTATAGGATTGGCTTAAATCTCATTGTTGCGATTTACGACCAATGTTATCGGTGGGATCGTGTTTCAATGTCACGAAACTACTACTAGACTGAGCCAAATAGGATTATAATTGAAATTTTGACGTTCAGTGGTTTACCAAGCACGGAATATTCGAATTAAAGACAATTTTGTGGCAAAAGACGATGATATTTAGTCTGTTTTATTTGCTTTAAGTGATTTTTAAATAATTTATAAATGCAACCATTGAAAATGATTATGTAATTTGTTATTTTGACATGCGTTGTACTGGTGAATGCTCTATAGAAGTTAATCCACCAAGCCACGATGTTTAGTGCGAAAGAAACCTATATATATATAAAGAAAATTTGCTGTATGGATGGTTTCCACTCGACCTATTAATGACCACAGTTCTTATTTGTGGTTGGAAAATACCGAATTTTGTGGATTTGTAATTAATCCCTTCAAGTGATCTTAGACCAAATTTTTATCATTTTTTTCATAGAGAACGATTCTACAACTATAATTTTTGCGTGAAAGTAATTTTTCGTCTAAATTTCCACTTGGCCAATTAATCATTCGTATTTTGATTTGAAGATAGGAATATCTCAATATATCATACTTTTTTTATTGTTCGTAAATATATTGATGCTACTAGTGCCTGTTAGTTGTAGGAAAACTTTGTTTTGGTAAGGTTAATTCAGAAATATATTAAGATAGCTCCGACTTTCTTGTCGTACTTGGGCTTTGGATTTTGTTAGTGCGCATTGTTAGAAAAGTGATAGCATTTATTAAAATTGTTTCTCAAATAAATATCTTTTGTTCCAGATATTTTTACTCCTTTTTATAATACTCTACGTCGCAAGTTTTACACTCCTGGAGAGATTCAAACGGCGTGGAATTGAGGACTATTACAGCACGGACAAAGATGAAATCACCGTGTATCGAATCAGCACCTGGTTGTGCACTTTCTCCCTGTCGATCAGCATCGGCGCCGTGCTTCTCCTTCCGATCTCCATCGTCTCGAACGAAGTGTTACTGCTCTATCCCAATAGTTACTACGTCAAATGGCTGAATATTTCGTTAATTCAAGGTAAAATCGACGCAGGCACGAAGCGTAAACATACGTTCTGCGATAACACCCAACTACGGCGAAAATGTTGGAATATTTCTATGATTTTTGACATTTTTTTTTCAATTTTTTATGGTTTCCTGAGTGCCCATAGAGTAAAATCATTTACAATATTATCAGTTGTTGTTCGCATTCGCGTGTGTGTGCGTGTTACCTTTGACAAATAAGATACTGCTATCACATATAAATATTAATGCATTTAGCTGATAACCAAAGGCAACTATGTAATGTTTTCCTCATTGTTGCAGGTCTTTGGAATTACATATTTTTATTTTCGTTCGTCAGCCTGATTATTTTCCTGCCCTTCGCGTATTTATTCACCGAATCCGAAGGGTTCTTCGGGCACAGAAGAGGGCTTATGGGACGCATATATGAAACTATCGTCGTGCTGGGTTTGCTCGCGCTCATCATGCTCGGGATTACGTTCGTGCTCAACGCAATCATCGACAAAGACAAGTCTAGCTTTCAGATTTTCCTAGGTAAGGCTTGGCGCGACTGTAAAATATTATCAATCGTTGTGATAATGGAATCGTAAACTTTGAACATTAACGTTGAGTAATGCATGTGTACTTTAATTTAAAGATAGATTAACTTTATCGGTTATTGATTGCCTCTTGATTTCTATTAATGTGGTTTTCGTATTTCTATTTTAGATTTATGGAATTATCATTTACCATTCCTGTATTCGTGCATATCCTTTGTTGGCGTCTTGATGTTGCTGGTCTGCACACCCTTGGGTTTCGCACGGCTGTTCGATGTCGTCGGCAAGTTCCTTGTCAAACCGCAATTCCTCAGAGACATTAACGAAGAATTCGCGGCTTGTGCAATGGAGGAGGAAACGCTTCGTCGCCGCTTGAAACACGTGCAGGTTTCAGGAGATTGTTACATGAGCCCCACCCCTATGTCTTTGGACGGGCGGCCTCCTGTTCAGGATGACGAATACGGTTTCCCTGAAGGTTTTCTGCGCCAACGCAACGGCGAGCTGAGAAGTGGTATAAGTCGAAAACTCACCGAGATTGAGACAAAACGGAAAATTTTAGGTACGAAAACCTCACGCCAAACTAAATGTTGTACTGATTCAAATATTCTGTGCAGATAAGCAAAGACAAACTTCCTGGTTTCGTAGAAACGTTTTAAATCCGATTGCAATGCTGTTGCTGTTCAGTTTGACAGTCCTCACGGTTTTGATTGTAATACAAAACACCATTCAACTATTAATTGGCATGAAAGCATTGCCTATAAGTTCACGAGTAAGTTTGCGTTTCGTATAGATTTATTTATGCGTGTTAATTAATGCTTTCTTGTCGTGCAGCAATTCACTTTAGGTATAAGTTCCTTGTCCCGATTGGGACTGTTCGGAGCAATCATGGAAATCGTGCTGATTTTATACCTCATCGTAACATCATCCGTTGGGTTGTACTCTTCGCCACTGATGAAGAACATCAGGCCCCGAAGACAGCGCACCCCGTTCAATTTGATCATCGCTAACTGCGCGCTGGTGCTGATTTTGAGTTCAGCTTTACCACTTTTAGCAAAAATATTAGGTGAGCCCGATTGGGAGCGCGAAATCGTCGCAATATCAACGACTTGATTGTTGCAGGCATAACAAATTTCGATCTGCTGGGAGATTACGGCAGCATCGAATGGCTGGGCAACTTCAAGATCGTCCTCGTGTATAATTTAGGATTCGCCGGCGCCGCGACTCTCTGCCTCTTCAACAAGTTCACGGCGAAGGTGCGTCGCGAGCTGTACGCACGGTTAGTGGAAAACTATGTGTTCCTCATCAGCTGCGTCTCATTTCTCAACTAAACGCGGTGCACGCGACAACAACTCGGAACAAACTGTTATGTTAACAAGTTCTAATAGCAATAACGCCATATCTGTACTCCTACTATAACTCTCTCGTTTCAGTTTCATTTATAGACTTTAGAGAACTGAATGAGCATTATTAACGCAATGGCTGGTAGAGAATCCGCAGAAGCTTAGAGCTTAAACATTCTAAATAACGATAAGACTGATATGGTACATAACAAATGACTGTATATCGGTCGAATCATTGGTGATGTGTATTGTTTCGATCGTTTCGAATTGTGATAGATTTTAAATGTTTAACGCTTGCAGACGCGCATACGAATATCTTTCTAACAAGACCATTGAATCATCCGAGACTCAAACAGGACAATATCTTTGCGCGTTTGTTTTTCTAGTTTTACCAATGTTTTGGAGCGCAAGAACTCGACAGACTGTTCACGCACTCTCCTACATCCAGAATAATCAATATCACCTGTGTCTCCTGGCTATAGTAGAGTTTAGTGTTTGTACATACATATTTATTACATTGAGATTAAATAATAAGTTATTGCTAGTCGCATATTGTTACAACTTAGTGATACTCTAGCTTTTACTATGAAATATAAAGATATTAATGAAGCAGAGACGAAAAATTGTTCTACCAAGTGATGAAGAACGAAACGCCGCTTCGTTTTCTTTCAGATTCGTCTGCTTCTTTCCACACAGCTCTAGTCCGTCGAATTTCGCCAACGAAGGCAGTTTGTTTCCCAGCGATTTGAATGAAATACATTGATTGATTTAGGCATTGATGGTCTGTGCAAATGTATAACGTTCGCGGCCTTCTCGTTCGTATATCTCGTGCCGAAAAGTAATATCGACGAGCACGTTGTAACTTTGGATCATACGGAAGCCAGTCATTTTTCGGTCGTATTGCCTCAGCTGTGCGCTATAAATATAGGTTTTCAATTGACATCGTTATCGATCTGGGAGTTTACATTACCCCAGTGTAGATAAAGTAGCATAAATGTTTCAGTAGCATTGCAAATGCGAGCGTGAGAATTATCAGTATTATTGCCCATGCTGTAAGGTTCTCCATTTTGTTGATTATTCCTTCTTTTGCTATTACAAAGCCAAGTGATACCTAAAATTGTATGTTATTGTGCATATCTAGGAACAGCAATACAGTGAATATCGAGTACCAAGCTCAAATACGATGCGATGTTTAACCATATTTCCCAAAACTCTGATGGAAAACGCTTGTACATAAAGTAGAAATCGTCGCGGAAACGTATCCAGGTGTAGATAAATTTTAAGCCCAATATAAAAATCGCGGTGGTTATTATTACGCATGCATCCACTTGGAGAATAAATGTGTTTGTCATAAAATCCGATGTGGTTTTGTAATAGTGCAATCGGATGATCGCGTTACATGTGAGACATAGCGTTGCTAGAAGGAAGAAGGGATATTTTCGAAAACTTGGAAATATGTCACTTATGGTTTCTTGTGCCATGTGTAGTATTAAAATTGCGCGAATCATAGAGAATCCGTTCCACATGCACATCCAGGTGGTTGTTAGTAGTGGGCCAAAGGTAGACTCGGAGAAAAAATCTGGTATTAATGCGTACACATAAATGAGATCTGCGTTTAGAAATACATCAAAATTCAATTTCGTTACAATATTTATTATCGATTATCTTACCTTCTATAATGAGGCACTTCGTATTGATTTTGTAATTCGTGATCACGCGCAACACAGCGACATGTGTTGATAGATATAGTACCAGGTATAAGAAAATTTTGATGAAGAGTACTATCACTGTTGTTGTTTCCGGATCGGCTTTATCTGGTCGCATGGTTGCAATCCATATCAGAAAAGGTAATCGTAGAAAGGGAAAGCAAACACGCATGATGTGTTGAAGCACTTCCATGTCTATCAACTTCCAGAATGGATAATATGCTGTTCCAATGTCATAGCTCAATCTGTATGGGATGACGCTAATGCACGTTACAAAAAGTATCGACATCGCGATGAGTTGTATTGTCATTAATATAAATTTCGATCTGCGTATTCCCATCGCTACCATTCCAAAAATTAACAACCATATAGATGCCATAAGGATGTGCAGCACGTTGATTTGCCAATTAGTCTGGCCGATGTCGTCGTATAAGTTCGTCATCATGAATCTGTAAGTAAAGCTTAGAATTTATAGATATTATCTAATGACTGATGCTGGCTGACCTCATGAAGTTTTGACTTGCGAAATTTTCCGTGCCATTCCATCGTTTGTGCTCAACGGGACAGAACGTGTTATGCGACTGGTTTGTAGGAAACGAAATGCATTTTTCTGTCCAGTCGGAGGATGAACTTTCCGTCGGGCACTTTTGCCACATATCTCGATCATGAACCAATTTGATTACGCACCGTACCCCAAGATCGAAATTCGCCCACGATACGACCTCGTGCAAGAGAAACAAGACGAACATTCCGTAGCCAAAGCCCCGCAGGACCTGCATCGAATTGTAAAATTTTAAATAAGTGAATCTCGTCATTCCAGCCATGGTCAAGACAAACATCATTATCGGAGTGTCAATGAAAATTATAGTAAACAGTTTGACGTATATTCCGATCAAAGGACCAAATTCTTCGATCAATCGAAAGTCGCGGATCAAATTTCCCAAATATATGTCATGGAATATCAACAATGCGTAAAATTCGTAATTGTTTAGAGTGAATATATCTTCGCTAGTGCCATACTGAAAGTATAAGATAAACAATGTGATTATCAATATAGTATCATGATACCTTAAAGATTTTTTTAAGGATCTCCCACAACTCACTCCAGACTTTTCTAGCTGTGGACTTAGCTACAAACATCTCAAAATTATAGAAAGTTAGCTTATTTTGATGCAACCGAACTAGATCACCACGCTTCATATCACGATACTGCATTTCTATTGCGTGTAAGTTCACAGGAGCAGTATATGTGTATTCCCTACAACATTCGCGTTTTGAATACTCTATTTTAAGTTCAGCTAGGATTGATAATCGGGAGCCTTTCTTTACACCATCGGTGACCGACATCGTAGACCCAGCCACACTACCAAACATTGCAGACATATCACCAACTGAACCCCAAGAAGATATTGATGCTAGGCTGGCTCTGCTCGAACGATCACTGGGCCCCCCCATGAGCTGTCTAACTGCAATGATATCATCGTAACCTAGGCCAGCGAGGTCGGAAATCCTATATTCATCTGACAAATCGTCATCTTCAAGGCTAGGTACAAATCTTCTGTGTTCAGACTTTTTTGTTTTCTTAGATTTCTTTTTGGTTTTATCGGATTTTACCCTCTTCAATTTAAAACCTTTCCAAAATCGATTCTTATCTTTTTTATGGCCCGAAATTGAGTCAGGCTCAATTTTAATTTCACTTTCCAATTTAATATCTTCGGGCTCGGGGCTCGTCTCTTCCATTGTTTCCATAGCTGTTTCTGTTGGTAAATCATGGGTTGCTTTCTTCCTTCCGAACCATTTCCTTACTTGTGTTATTGCTGCATTTGTTATTCTTCGTAGATAAAGAGGCTTTTTTGGTGTGGATTTCCGTCCAGCACCACTATCCACGTCCTCGTGAAGTTTGAAATCTTCAGTCATTCCACTACTTTCACTAACTTCAGAGACATCGGTCCCTTCAGACACATCATTATCATTTTTAATGTTCTCTGTCTCGTTTAATTCATTGCTTTGGCTCACAACAGAAGACTCCTTTGCTTCTGTGCTTTCCTCCGATTCCTCCTCCTCACCAGACTCGTCCAGCGATTCGGTTTTAGACTCATCACGTTCAACTACTTCTTCTTCAGAACTTTCACGAATCTTTTTTTTAACTGTTTTTGCTCTATGGCGCTTTGGATCAGCGAAAGTTTGAAAAGTTTTCATTTTCTGATCTTCGTCATCATCACTTCGGATGAAAATAGAAGATTTCATTGAAAGTCTGGGAGCAGCACCATATTCTGCCGCTTGGTGTTTGATCAAGTCGATGGATGCTACTGAAGGTACTCGTACATTAGGTTTTATCTCGGAGTCATCCTGCAGGTCTGATTTTGTTGAAGGACTTCTCATACTCAATGAATATAGGGCCTCTCTGATGGCTTCCGATGTTACGGAGTCACTTTTCGAGGGTTTGGCTCCGAAAAATTGGACTATAGAACGACTGCGGGATTTAGCAGATTTCTTTCCTGTGGCCGTAGATTTATTCATATACTTTTTGAGAATTGATTTTTTGGGATAACCATCCCCTGCCAATTGAAATGGATACGCAAGGATATTAGCTGGCGTGATCTCCTCGGTATCTGTGTAACAATTTAGTTCGAGCGTATAATTCGAATCCGCTGACCTATCCGTTCGACTTTCGTAAGTTTCATCGCAACTTTCGCGATTTGAACTATCCGCTTTTTCTCCTGTTTTTTCACTCTCAAAATCTCCCGTTTCAATTAAACATGTTTCTGTACACTCTTCCGTATCGGCATAAGGTGACGAATGATAAGTACCTGATGAAAATCTTGATTGCGATCGTGACCGCGTCCATGTTTCTGTTTCTATGTCACTCGAGTTATTAAAATCCGTTGCAGAAGTAAAAACATCTTCCTCATCATCATTTTCTTGATAAATCGATCTCGTAATTGATGTAGACATCATTTCAATATTTTCTTCTTCGTCCACCTCTTCATTATTACTTCCATTTTTATGAGACCTCTCATTATCGGAACCCGGGGTGTATCGTATGCGTTGGAAAATGTTGGATATTTTTTGTAAAAAATTCATTACGACATTTGTATCATAATGCACAATATCAGCTGATCTACTTTGACATTAAAATGTATAAATTGACTTACGACTCGAAGTGTGCTTTATAATACCAAGCACGCTTGAAGAATGAAGTCGTTAGTAAGGATTATTTCCTTTTACACGTATTTTAGTATGTTTCCAATTGAAATCAAGTCTCAGTATGACAACGGTGTTATATACTCCCCAATTAAATACAGTGATTTTAAAAACCTCACTCTTTTACAAATTGTATTTGCTTTTCTCTGGTGCTTATATAAAAATTTTTTTTGCGTTGTCCAACCTGATTTTCTTGAAATTGCAATCATTTTAACTAGGATGGTGGTAACAATTCGGCTATTAGTTGTGATTTTTATTAAGAGGAAGAGACTGGCATGGTTTCTAAACGAAATGCACCGAATTGAACGTACTTTTTCAGAATTGCACGTTTCACTGTCACATGGGTACGCATGCAATCAAATATATTAACTATTGAACAAAATATTCATGTTTCATGTCAAATTATGTTTTTAGTCCAACTACATTATTTGCTTTACTTGTAATATCGATTATAAACATTCTCGTGCTAACGTGCATGTACTTAACATATAATACGAACACGAATACTATTGATGAATGGTTTACAACTTTCATATCTATGAATTTCGTCTACATTATAACCGCTGGGATGATGATACAAATGTCCGTTTTTGGCTTCTGGGTCTATGAAAAAGTGCGAGTTATCAATGCAACGTTGACTCGAATGTGCATTTCTGACAATATCGATGTGCAATATCCGTATCTTCGATATCCGAGCATTGAAAACATATCAGATGATGGAGTAACAAGAGATTTGGTGGATGTCGTATCATATTTGTCTCAATATCACTATGATTTAGTCGAATTAGCTAACATCTTAGATGATATTTATGGAGACTCCGTTTTAATTCTTGTTATCATCATCGTAATCGACTGCGTGGTGGTATTGTATAATATCTTCGTGGCATCTTTAAAGCTGGATCTTCTTCAAGCTATACTTGGCACTTGGTTTGAAATAATTCGCGTGTTTTCCTCGTTATTTAAAATTACTATTATTATTATTTCTTGTTCAAGCATTAAAAGAACTGTAAGTTAATTATATTTATTACAATTTCCTAGGAGGATTAGGTAACTGACAATGCGTTTTATGATTGTTTTATATTTACAGGTACAACGTACAGCTGAAATACTAAACATTATGCCCAAATGTGAGAATGACATGTCGGAAAACAACGAGTACGCTAATTTGCTCTCATTAGAAAGGGAATTGTTTCTGTTGCAAATTCAGCACCACAGAGTATCGTTTACAGTTCAGAGATATTTCGCACTGGACGAAACTGTTTATTTGACTATCTTGGCAAGTGTTGCAAGTTATCTAGTAATTGCAATCCAATTTCAAGAAACTTATACTACGATGTAAAATTTTGTGCCTTTTGTTTCAATCAATCCCAATCAAGAGTGCACTGATATGTTCAGACCGTCATTAACTTGTTTGCACTTCAAATGAATCGCTGTCAGAAAAGAATCGTTCATTAAAATTTGAAGCATGGACGCAATAGTGTTGAAAGAGTTTCCCAACTATGGAATAGTTTTGATCGCAGCTATGCTGCTATTTATCAGCGGCCCGGCAGCTTTGCTTGTGAAGAGGGTAAAGTGGATCCCACAAAGCGTGATAACTACAATACTTGCTGTTTTCATTGGAATATTGTTTGTAAACCTGATCCAGAAAGTTATGGGCGATGACGTGGTATTGCCCATGCCGGATACCTCGAGCCATTTTACTGACATTTATGCATCGATTTACATCACTTCAACGATGTACAGGATAAACTACAGCAATTTCATTAAGCACCTTCCTCAAACATGCTTGATGAGCATATATTCAGCTATTATCAGTCCGCTGGTTCTTGCCGTAGTAATGTACAAAACCTTATATGGTTTTAAATCTTTCAATTGTATCGTCATCAGAGCGCTGGCGTTTGTACCAATCGAACCATTATACTCTGTTCACGTCCTCAAGAGATTGGCAAGATACAAACATTTGGAAACTCTATTGGAAGCAGAATCGGTACTTTCATTAGTCCCGCTATATTTCATGATCGATATATTTACAGGAATTCAAACCGAATATCTTACTGAATGGTACCATGTAGCTGCGGTGCTAGGAAGGAAGATTATCCTTGGATTTATCATTGGATACATTGCGGGGAAATTGCATACAGTAATGATGATCTACTCTGATAGTGAATCGTTCGCCTTAGTTGGAGTGTCCATGTGTATGACGTACATAACATATTATGTTACCGAAGCTATCGCAGCTGGTTCTGGCCAAATAGCCATAATTTGCCAAAGCTGTATGATTGTTGACAAAAGACACAAGTTACCTCCAAATGTGGAGGCCAATATGCTGACTGCATGGGTCACAATGCACTATCTATGCGAAACGGTGCTCCTGTCCTTGGTCGTTATACGATACACGATCTACTTCTTACCCAAGTTTGGTGCATCTTACCTATACAGGGCCACACTAACATACCTAGCAAATCTACTCCTGCGATTCGCAGGCTTTTTCATAATTAGCACCATTATGCAGAAGCAATCCAAAGAACTAAATCTTAAAGGAATCTTGGTCCTTTCATGGAGTGGCACGAGAGGGCCACTTGCTCTAAATTTTGCTACGATGTTCATTCGATGCGCAGACGAAGTGGCCACAGATATGTACATATTTGATATTTTTTTCATAGCATTGGTGACTAACATTATTAATAATAGCACAGTCGGCTATTTACTAAAACTCGTTGGATACGAAGATCTTTCCCTCGTCCAGAAGGATAATATTAACGTATATCTAAATATGTTAAACCAAAGTGGAGAGAACATAATTTACATTCTTAAATATTGCAGGTGAATATGGAAATGTTCCCTTATTTATGAATTATGATGTGTTTGGCTCCAATTAAATTTTCCATTTCAGGTATTTTACAAGTGCATCTTGGGATATGGTGAGAATATTCGTAAAACTAAAATATTCACCTTTTAAACATGAGAAGGACAAGAAGGAACACATCGTGCACGTGAAACCATGCGAGGGTTGCGAAATCGATGTGCCTTACAACATTAGTGAGCAAGAGTTGGCAGACTTATTGAATGAGAATGAAATTAAATTGAACAAGCTAAAGAAAATCTTTATAATGAAGCAATACTTTCAAGGGAGTATAAATAAGCATTGTCTGGATTTACTAACGGTTAAAATCGAAAGAAAATTCGATCATTCCAAACGTCATTTTGCCCACATTGACTTGCAATCTTATTTTAAGGCAACGGTAAGGCATAGTTCATTCGATTGTTCAGTTTGACTGTATCCATATTTCAGAAATTTGAGGTATCTTGTAAATTAGCAATGGATAAATTTCATATGGTAATGGGGTTGACGCCTCCACCAAAAAGCAAACCCTCGCGACAACTTGCGTTTTATGTAACTCAAAATATAGCATACGACTTCGTTCTCTATACTATAACATGTATAAATTCCATATTTATTATCTCGAATAACGGTAACTGTTGTTCAAATTGGATGTTCAAATATCATTTCGGACTGTTTTCCTTTTATGCATTGGACTTCCTGCTGAAGATATACGGATTGTCGCATAAAAGACTTTTGTTATCAGCATTCAACCAATATTTTACAAGCATCACAAAATGGGTGGAGTTCCTTTGCTTGATATTGACAATTATAAATCTCTGTGGGCCGTCTGCGAACCTATACAAATGGATTGTATTTTACTGTATACCTGGATTTAGACTTATTGCACTATTGCGTCTGTTGTTGATCGAATGTTTTCTTCATTTAGCCGCTCCACTGATGTACAAGTACCTGAAACATAGGTTGAATGCTCGCGCTAGTTTTGGATATCAGCTTGGTACTGCACTGATACAGTGCAATGAGGGGGTCATCTCGATTTTGCCTGAAATCATAGAGTTGAAAACTATCAGAGATGTGCTCAAGGAGGAGTTGCTCACCAGCGTTGCAGAGTGGGAAAAAGAATTGGCCGAATTAGAAATATTAAAACCATACATACCTCTTACGGTAAAAACCAAACAAGTGATTCAAATTACATTGAATGGCCTCATCGAGAAGCTCCACAAGTTTGAGCGTTTTAATACCTTCGAAGTGCATGAATACAACTTCATTGCAAAACTGTTAATACGACAACAATTGCGTTTAAGAAAATTGAAATATATACAGCCTTATAAAACGCATGAGGTTTTGAACAATATACCTTGGATATCAAGCGCGCAATACGAACATTTTTGGAACAATCTAAAAATCAAATCTTGGGACGTCGGAGATGTTGTTCAGTTGAAAGGACGAGTCACCGATGGAATTTATTTAATAGTCTCTGGCATAGCGCATCTGTATTATAAATTAAAGGACAGAAACGAGGAGCATATCAAATATGGTGAATTACCAATTATAGATAATCTAACTTCTTATGACTTCCGACAAACTATCGACACCGTCCTTCCGGGGGGACTTATTGGCGAACTAAGTTACATCACTAAACGTGCCTATAGTTGTAATGTGGTCGCCGATTCGTATTGTGTAGTTTACTGGTTGCCGCATGATCTTCTCGAGGAAGCTAGAAAAACTGATAACAACCCTGTGAACGGCTTGGAATGCCGAATATGGAAAAACTGTTGCCTCAATATAGCGGCCAGCATCTTAATGAAAATCCCGGTGTATAAAAAATTGTCCAAAGCAGACATCAGGAACACTCTGCGAAACTGCTTTGTGCCGAACTTGAATTGTTATAAGACGTTCATATGCACAGAAAAAATCAATCACATAATATTAATAGAGGGAAAGGTTAAAAGCGTGTTTACTGATACGTTTTATGTTGCTCCGACATTGATTCCTAAACCCGTGCTGCGCATTCAACTGGCAATTACTCCGGATGACTATAAATTCGACGAAGCCGATGTAAAAATATATCCCAAATTGATAATCGTTCCCGTTGAAGGTTTTACCGACGTTGATATTATGGCAGAGGAGGAAAACATAGCTGAATTTAAAATAGGAACTACCAGCAAGTATGTATTGATGAAGAAGATTTTACCACAGGAAAAATCAAGTTTAACAACGGCGACTGTGCGAAATCTGATTTCTGTATGATTACCTATCTGGTTATCTGTAATATTTGTTTATACTTGTTTGTTTTAGGAATCCATGATTTCTTATAATTGGGAAGATGACAAAGAAATCATACATTTGGACAGTGATCAAGATTCCAGGATTGGTTCAAATTACGGTAATCAAATATGTATAATGCAGATGGATGCATTTATTTAAATTATAACTTTATAGATATTACCAAGCGAATGAGCTATTTGTTAAAAAGTCGTAAAATACATTCAACGGAATTGTCAGCATCGTTGGTTAAGTCGAGATCGGCGAACACCACTGACTCAGATGATGGAATAAATCCGCAGTCATTTACAAAGTAAAACAAATTTATAATGCAAGTAAAAGCATTGATATTTGCATTCAGTTTATACGAATTGAGTTAAAAATTAATTCACGGTCAGGAAATGCTAATTAAGAGCAAATCTCTGGACAAATCTCTGAATACAAGCAAATGTATCTAGTTGCTTCATTAATCGTTGTAAACAGGCCGCTGGTACGTATATTACTAGAATTATGCACTAGCAAGGAAAAGCTGATTAAGAGCATAGTTGACAAAGCCTTGGAGTTGCAAGAGGCCCAAGAGAAGACCAACGGGATTGGGAGTCTGGGTCACAAACCAAAGGATGTTACCCACTACACCCAGTTGTGTACCAGAAGATGC
>JARRAA010002313.1:0-34640 GCA_030557295.1 Ecitodaemon sp. MM-2014
AATTGCCATAGCCTATAATTTATTCAGTCCCGGCTTCACAGTCGCGCATAATAATGCGCGATCTTCCGATTCAGGTATTATTTTCTGGGACCCGAAAATAAGTTAACATCTCAGACTTCGCCAGCCTAGGCTAGACTACCCAAAGTGTGCAGCGCCTTAGATATTTTTATGTGATATCGGATAAATTGTATTAACTTGGGATGTGTTACAGATTAAAGAAAATTATTGCATATATTGCATCGGATTGTAATATAACCCGTTTCTATCGCATGTCCTTTGGTTCACAGATATTCTTTTTTAAATTGCACTTTTCACCTATGCATTATAAACAGCTATGCTGCTATCGATCGCTTTGTTTATATTTTGCAAAATTACTCATTCAAACTTAAATATTTTGTGACAAGCATTAATAAATGCAGAAATGTAAAATTATAATCGATAATGCAAATTAAGTAATAAATTAAGTTTGTAAAGGAACAAATGTATTTATAGTGTCATTTTTTTAGAGGAAAAATACTCTCTTAATTTTCTAGGTAGCATGAAGTATTTTATAGTTTTTTGCGTTGCCTTGGCACATGCAAAGGCGTGGATTCGGAGCCCTGGGAAGGAAACTACTATAACAGAGTTTACTAAATCAAATTACTCCCTAAACTTAATCTGCCCAGGTAAGTGTTTGTTTGTACCCAGTTGTCTATGGCTTTAAACATTTCACAACAGGAACCAAGTGGTGTGGAAATGGAGACATCGCTAACAGCTATGATGATTTGGGCAAATTCTGGAACGTTGATATTTGTTGTCGTGCGCATGATTTTTGTGACGATAACATTGTTGCTGGGGCCACTGGTCATGGATTAGCAAATGATGGATATTTTACCAAGTAAGATAATAGTTTCAGCTAAAATAATATTAGGTAGTATTGTAAATATTGTCACTTTAGATCTCACTGTAAATGCGACATGGACTTCTACGTGTGTTTGCAATCATCCGATTGTGTGGAAGTAGCGTCTGCAATTGGAATGGCATATTTTGACGCGTGGAGGCCTCAGTGTTTTGACTTGAGGGCTCCAGCGACATGTATCAAGAAAACAGGTCTAATAAGGTTTGCAATAGAATAATAGACTTCATGTTGCAAAGCTATCCTTCACTATACAAATGTATGCTTATTAACTTATAGGAAACGATGTGTGGAATATAGTTATGATGATACAAAATCGAAGGAGTGGCAGTGGTTCGATCCCCCGGAATGGACCTATGAATAAAACAATTTTTGCCAATTTAAACGAAAATTAATATTTAATTTAGTAATTGTCGCGGCTAGCTGTGATATGCCGCGGCTACTTAGTTTTAGTGTGAGATGTTCTGTTGTTGTTTGTTTGGTTGCAAGGCCGCCATGATGTAGCTCGTGGTATAGTTATTTGTTATTTTGTGTTATTCATCCAAGGTGGCTCTGACCAAAAAAATGGTATAAAAGGCGGGCACCTGACTGGCTTTGGGCCCGGTACTGCACCGTCTCTTTTAGAGTTATCTGTCCCTATAGCAGTTGGGGGCGCTTTAAGAGTAATTATTATTTTATCCACATGTGGTACAATCGGGAAGTTGCCGCACTCAAACTTTTCGTTAGAGCCCAATTTCAAACACATTTACGAATTCGACTTTTTAAGTAAAACGATGCCTCGGCCATTAATCTTCATCATTTTATTCGGATTTTTAATCCTGATCGTTTTTGTATACATGCATTTTTTTGGGCCCTGTTTTTTCGTATAATTGCCGCACTAGGCCGGTTAGTTGCCTGATTATAAAAATTGTCGTCATTCACCAATATTAACTGAGGCGACTACACGTTTTGCTAACGTAGTTAGTTACCTCTTAAGTTTTATAAACAAATAAAAGACAATTTGCAATAAACGTTTATGCAACGTATTCTTTATACTCTAATGCATCATTGCAAATAACAATACTTGCAATATGCATCGAAAAAGTCTTGGGGCTTGTTCGGCCATCGCTGCGACAGAGTTCACACACGAAAGAAAAACGTTCGAATGTAATCTTTCATTTCTCCGGGCTTTATGTTAGAAGAAAATAAAAAAAAATTGCGAGTCATTTGGATTACTTACATATACTATACCGATTTTACCCTATTAGATTAGCATCTCTTTATTGTTGCAATGTTATATTGAACTTTATATATATTTATGCAAATGAAATAAATTCACCAATATTTCCGAATAGTGAAATTTGTACATGCACACGCACTGTTCTTTTGTGGAAACCGCTCATGGCAACGCTGTTATTTGTGTAAAAAAATTGGAAACCATCAACCCACAATTGTCACCGGGGATAATTGCGTATCAGAAAGATGGGTTTGCCTGTTGCCACATTGATGCTCTCTTTTTCATCACACTGGGAGTTTATAACGATTAAAAAGAACTTTTCTAATAAATATAAATAGGTGTACACCTCAATTTGTCCGAAAATTAACATGTACGAAAAAGGTAGATTTGCTATGAAATAGTTGATTTATAGGAGCCCAGAAAAATTACTTACACAAAACGTATGTCATTATTACTACATTATTTGGTTAAAATCGTTATTTGATAATAAGTATGGAGGATTGCGAAAAATTTTGTGAATAGAGATATAAATCCGGAACAGGGGATGATTTCCAAAAAATGTAACAAGTGATTACTTCACATTTCAATGGAGACAGTTTACACCAAAATAAATATGAATAATCGCGTGAACATTAATTGAGGAATGTCATCTGGTCAATTAACTTGTTCAAAGTAGTGACGAAGGCGATGACGTACTTACTGAGTTACCGTTGATATACGGTCAACGTAATTTGGGGTGCTTTGTTGGGGGACTGCTCAACAAATGTTTATTTCCAGTCCTCCTTCCCAGCGAAAAGAAGATACTGCGATTCTACCGTCAGGGTATAGATCGTTTGCTTCTTTTTTGTTTTAAAAGTGCCGCCCGAGGACGACACCCATGTATATTAACGACATAAGTTTCGGGGCGGGATACCCATAGCTCTTTGATCGCTTGCCTTCATCAAATAATAGTAGTGCGATTAGACAATCACATATTATTCCAATCGCAATCTTTCCTTGCCCACAAAATAAATAGAGTTCCATGTTAATATCATTTGCCAGAAAAATATCTAATTCTTTCTATAATGTCAATGTTTATTTCATTTTGTTTGACTGACATACAAGACATATACAATGACCAAACAATGTTTTATTATAGCAGCGTGCATTCAAAATAATGTATAATAATTCATAAAAAAATACGAAGAAATATGCTTCTTCCAATTTATACCATATCAGTTAGTATTTATTTTCACAGAGTTTTTAATAAGTATCTTCTCTCTTTTATTTACAATCATGGTATATTTTTAAACCTTAGTTCTTTAATAATACATACATATTGTAATCATTATTTCAATCGATTTGGTTTCGCTTAGTTAGCTTTGTTCATTTTTATGTTATTAATTTGCATACCAATAACAACCATTGACGTTCGGTGTCAAATAAAAGAATAAATAGAATGCATGTCCAATGCTTCATTTGATTTCTCTTTACTTTACATGTAACAGTAAATAGTATTTCATTTCCTGCTTAAATCGTCTGCTTCAGAACAAAAACATCGATGGGGCGTGTACTCGTTATGCTTTTGTATGCTTTTGAAGAACAAGAAGGAACTATTTAACGTTATATTATATAATTATGTTAATGGCATGAAACACTTAGACTCTTGCGTGTAGATTTTGAAAGGTACATTTTTGTACTTTAATATTCGAAATTTCGTTCTCAATCAATTTGATTCACCACATAAACGATAACTAAATCGGCATCTTTATCAATTGCACTTTCCGATCGTCAGTTTCAATGGTTTGCTTTGTTCTTGTTCTTGTGACAGATTCGAAGCCGATTCGTGACGAAACTCAACAAACTTTAACAAAGCGCGCAAACAAACATTAAGCAGCCGAAATTGCTTCTTTCGATATCTACAGTTATTAGAAATTATTCAACATTACGCAAATACCGTACGTAAATATATAGAACGTCATTATTACATGTACTCATAAGAACTCTTGCAATCCTATTGTATTTTTTTTTTTGGTTTGGAATAAAACCCAACTTAATGCGATAAGATAAAGTGCAAACCTAAATTATCCGATATTTTCATGGCTATCCAGGATAATTGAGGTCTCACCAAAAACTACAAAACTTTTTAGCGACGAAGCGTTTGTTAATTTTCATAATTTCTCTTTTAATTAGTTAACTACTAAATGGCAGCGTTTATCATTAACGTTTGTTTTTATTCGTAACATTTCAACCGAAACATTAGATCCACCTACACTGTCGGCAATTCTTATTTGTCTGATGAGATAATTATAACTAAACTCTTCACACGCCGTTGGTGACAAAGGCAGTGATTCAAAAGTATAACAACAGCTCAAACGCGTTAATATGAATCTGTTCATATTCCCTTTGTATTGCCTTAATTTACGTTTGTCGAGTGTATGCGAATATGTCGTGTGTGTTAAGTGTGTGATTTAAGTGTGATTTAAATGTATCTATCAGCATGGGCTGCCACGTGGTATCGTTTCAATTGATTTGTCCGCACGCCGCTGTTATCATTTTCGTACATCGTTGATAGCTTCAGATGATTATGTCTTGCGACAGTGGCGGTTTCAAGATGGCAGGATTGAGTTTAGGTCGTGCGGTGTGCAAACAAAACAGTTCAAACTCTATTAGAATTAGAGCATACGTGAGTTTCATTCAAACGTTTTCCGACGTTTCGAGTATTTTTACAATTTCATGTATTCTGTACACAGCTCTTCCTTACGCGTCTAGAAATTCCGTGTTCGTTACGTTCTTATATGCAAGCGATTTTTTTAGATATACGTTAGTTTAGTTTTTTTAAACTTTAGTGTTTAGACTAGCTTATGTTACGGTAATGTACTCAGCAGCTCGATTCAAACTATCATAACTCATTCGTGTGTCTCTACAATTGTTTAAAATTTGTTCTTGAAGCTTTCTTGCACTTTTTTTATCGATGAATTTTAACCACTACATCAACGCAGGTGATACTAATCTTATTTTTTTTTCCAAAATAATACTCCGCGAGTATTTTGGATTGCATCAACTTAAAGATCGATACAGTTGCGAGAGAATATTCAAATACGAGGTCCTGTCGTAACCAACTTTGAATTCAGATCGTGCTGATCGGTTATCCGGAAGGTTGACTGCGTTGAAATGATGGCGTTCGGTTAGTTCTGGCGTCTTATTGGAATAGTCTCTTCTTAAATTAACGTCGGTTGTGTGTTGTCTTCTTTTGATATCTTGTGGTCGCTTCGCGTCCTAAGGGAGTGTCGCTTATGGCTGTCGCAGGAGTAGTGTCAGGGCGAGTGCGCCGAAGGCGGCTAGGGATTTCGCGGAGACGGCGGTGTGCTCGGCGGAATTACACAGATTCTTTGTACACGAGCAATAACGCAGTTGGACATCGTGCGTGCCACTGCGTTTCATGCATTCGCCGTCGTCACGTTCATCTCGGACGTAGCCGCATCCTCGGATCACACGGATTTTTCCTTGAACTAAAATAAAACAATTGAGTGAGTTTAATTAATTAATATACTGTGAATGCTTTTCAACCAATTTATAATTTATTAGTAGTTGCGATTTAATTAGTAATATGAGCAGTCATGTTTACTGGGGGGTTGTAGGGAATAAAATTAAATGTATACACATTATAAAATCAATATAATAAATGCATTGATCTAGATATATGTTTATTTAATGATTAAATAATTGTGGATTAGAAAACGAACAATTTGATGATAAAAATGATTTCGTTTACGTGTAGCACCATCTAACCGAAATTAGCTAAAGCGAGCAGTCTACCTCAATGTATAGAGTAAATGAATCCAGCTGTTAACAGGAGGCGCTCTTTAAATGTTTTATGGGTTGCATACCAACGATTTTAATTGTTCGCGACTATTGGCTGTTGACTAAAACCATTTTGAGCGATGAGATAGCAGTATATGATCTATCAATTGGTTGTGGGAAAATCCCTTGTTAGGGGATTTTGCATTGAGTGGATGTTTTGAGTGTTTGTCTCTGTTCCTTTAATCCCAGCAGCAAATGACAACACATTCAGTTATTCTATTGGTTTAAGTTATAAGTAGTGAGCGGTTTTGCGTCCACACTTTTCGTTTTTCTACAATAAATTAAGATGAGAAAGTTGCAGCAAATTGTTGTATAATCGTCTGCATTTTTTGTTATTATAAGTAGATGAGAAAATTCAGGAAGAAAATTGATTGACTTTTGCAGAGTAATAAGTAATGAGCTTTTTGTCCGTTAATAAATATTCGACTGTTCCTCATCAAATATAACAACAATTCAATCAATTATGTATTTTCCGCCATTGCTAACGATCTGCTACTGTTCGACCTAGATTTTAAGAAATTGAGTCCTGGGAAATTTTGGAGGTCCTTCTCATTGTTGAAGGTTACGTGTGCTAACAAATGAAGGCGACATGGCTGCAGAGGAGAAAATGATCTTTCGAATGGTGTAATACACGTTTCATTTCAATTTATTGTAGAAAAACGAAAAATGTGGACAATAAAATGCTCACTATTTATTACTCAACCCAATAGTTGCCTAACTTGGTTCAGAAGTAAACTAAAAAAACCTTGTGACGCCTGCGTTTCCCAAACTTTAATAACATTTACGTAAAAATATTTTCATAGCATGCCGTGTATATTTATCCCAAATCTAATTAAGAATCGATCCTTTATATATAGACATTAATTACAGCGCGATTCCCGTTTATTCGCAGCGTGTTAAAAATATCTGGGACAAAACTGACATGTGGTTATTCCGTGCAGGTTAAGGTGACTTGTTATGGATTTTCTCTGACATTTCTATTCCCTATTTTGTGGCTTTTGAGGCTTCTGTCACTTTTGCAGTTTCTGCCATCTAGTCATCTATTTTGTGCCTCGTCACAACTAGGAGCTCACTCCTAGAGCTCCCTATATCTAACACGCTACAGATGCTATGACCTACCTTTTTGCATTGTCTTCCTGCACAAAACTGGTTTGTATTCGGGCATGTGCTCGAGCGGCTTCTTCATTGAACAGTTAACCGTTCCTAGCGTGTACGGATCGAACGGATCGCCGCATCGCGGATCGTACTCTGAGTTGCACTGATAACACGTGATTGATTTCTCCTGCTCGTTGCTGTTGGCGGTGGCACCTATAAAGCAGACAATGATGTTAGGCATCTGCAATATATTATTAAGTCGCGAAGCGCATGTTCGACAACAAGCCGATGTTTAATGCTGGAAGAGCCACCGAATGCTTGATTGCATTACGTAACAATAATACAAGCGGAGCTAATGATGTTTGCTCATGGTCAACACCGTCAGATAACCAGTTTGGACTATAATTATTTACGATTTCCGCGTGACGGATCATTTTCATCGCCGGATAAACTTTTGCACGTTGTCGGAATAGCTTGATGAGTTTTGCTGGGTTTCTTAGGCGATTAGACGGCGTCCTAGATACCTTGGGACAAAATGTGTGTCAGTTTTCGTCGGGCAAAGGGCATAAGTGCCACGACCACGACGAAATCCTTTTAACCTAATCGGATATTAAATAGAATAACATATTATTGATTCTTCCCCGGCACGATGTGGCTGTGGAAGTAGAATAGTTGAAGGTTTTATTGACTAGAATCCATGACAGAGGCACGAGTGTACAAATTGCTGGCCCGAGTGGCCGGAGGGTAGCGGAAGCGCGCCTGAAATTACCCTCTAGCGATATCAAAGGCGATAAATCTAATTCGTCCTCCTAAGAAGACTAATAAAGTCCGTCGAGGACCCATTGTAGATCATCGGATTGATTCGTAACGTCTCTACCAGGTGACCTTCCAAATTGGAATGCGTACCCTTCGGAGGTATATTCGGCCACGGTTCAAGGATAACGTATATAGCGCGCGCGAGTGTTACATAAACCCTCGCCCTCGCAACCCGCGCGGCGGTTGTTCTTGCACTTCGCGCACCTCGGCGATTTCGCCAAATCGAAAATTTCTACTTACATCCGATTGCAATACTGCCAACCACCAGCACGGTCCACGTCCATCCGCTCCTTCTGCTCAGCGCGTCCATGATTGCTAGCTGAGTCTTCTGCAGTACATGCACCGTCCACACGACCGCCAACAAACAACCGTCGCTCTCGTTTCACACTGACTTGTTTTCGGCGACTCCGGTCGCACTCGGCGGCGGTTCGACGGTCGCGGCGCGCCGTTAGCCAGCCCCGACATCGGCGCTGTGAGGGAGTGAGCGCGCAGACGCGTCGACGCCGCGCCACCCTCTCGCTTCGGCCGCAGCGAGCAGGCGCTCGGCGTCGGCGGCGTCGTCGTGACGTTGTCGGGCCGCCCCACCGCGCGGCGTTTCCGCAGCGCTTGTACGACTTCGGGGGATGACGTAATAGGGAAGTGCGCCCCAGCGGATCGATCAAACTTGTATTACCGTTATCGGTTATCTTTCCTACCCTGCTGCTAGCACGACTGTCTGTCTTTCTTTCTTTTGGCGATTAAAAAGTTGAAAACTATGCTAAGTAAACACAATTGTTTACAGGCATGTGTGCTTTTAACGGAAATTGTAAAATATGCAACTTCATGATTCAATTTTGTGTATTGTTGGATGTAGCACAACGTGAGATATAATAATATAATTCATATTTCACCTATTAGGTTATAATCAATGACTTTGAATCTAGGGTATATGTTAGGCTATGTTCGAGGCGTAATGAATTTATAGCTTCGTTTGAAGATTGATTAATTGACTTTAACTCAAAAGAAGTATCTGTGAAAACTATATTTAGTTCTTGGTTATTTCGAGGTCAAGGACAAACACATTTAAGTTATATTTTATCTCCAAATTCTAATTAATCGTTTCGTAGTCACTCTTTTAGTCATATTACCAACTTACTGGACGCCCTGTAACGTAAATTGGACTATTTGATGAAATTTCAATAATAAATCATTTTAATTTATTGTAAGCTTTATTCATTAAATATTTTGATACACATTTGTCTTAATAGTAATATATATTCCACATTGATTAATTAAAATAAAAATCAAAGACATTAAGCAATTGAAACGAACGAATCTTCGTCAGAGTGCACGTGATTCATCAAGAGGGAAAACCACTAACCTCGTGATGAATGAGCGCAAGAGATGAGCATTCGTAAATCCCAATAGATTGATTAAAGCCTAGCTACACACTAGATTAACATCAAATTGCTTATTGAATAGCAGCAATTCGATTTTAATGTTTCTTTGTTCATTGCATTTAATGCCATCAAAAAACCTCCTCGTATCTCAACGATTCTAGTAAAAAAATTAACTCAGAATTCCAGAACAAATCACTCGTTCGTTCGCCTCCCTTTTATAAGCTCGGATATCTTCGAATACCTTAAGAAATATGCCATTATCTTGACGAGCCGCCGCAAGATTAGAACGACGAGGCTGTCATTGTCAAAGAACGATTAATTACGTTTAATAAGAGTTTAGGTAACTATTTAGAGTTTGCTTGATAATAACAAGAATATATTTATGTATAGTGTTCACTTTAGTTGGTAGGTGTTTATTCATCATTATTCCTGCTACGTCTGCCTTACGAAATCACCTTATCTAATGGGATTATAGTTACTTTCAAGCGTTTTAAAAGCTGTACATGTAATACAAAGCCGCGCATATTTCTTAAGCTACTCATCGCTTCCACGTTCAAATAATTATTTAGTGGTGTCGGTTCTTTTTCGTCAAGCTTGGTCGCATTGTTTTTAGCTCAGTGGCGAAAACAAATCGTTTCTTCATTACCTAGTTTTGTCAATCGTTACAAACATCATAATTTCATAATCATTCGATTTTCGTCTACTCGTAGTCGTTCCTTTAATTAATATATTAAGTACTAGTACATTACGAGACGGTCAAAAAATTCCGACTAGCAGAACATCTCAATAAAACGTTTTGCCTATGTTTTGTTTGTTCAGCTCCGCTTTTTAGTGCGGAAACACATCTAATTAGGTCACTGAATAAGTACATCGCGTTGATAATTCCTTGCGTGTTACATTTAGGTGTGATTTGCTTGAATTACATCTCGTCGTCAATATATTTATGTGGTTCAGATGTTTCCTTTCTGTTCGACGGGCAGGATGGATTTGGTTCCACTTATGACGTGTTCGTTTCGTAGTTTAGATGGACAAAGCGAGTCAATTGGAAAGAGCGCTTTTTGGTTCGTTTCTGCTACGATTTACATCGTTTGGACAGCATTTTCAATTGTTTTCTAAGCGATTACATTATGTTTTAGTCTTAGTATAAAGAAAGAAGTCTAAAGTTACGATCAACGTCGTCGACCGACTAGCGTAGTAGCGGGAGATGCTAGAATGGTGATTCAATGTTTGCTTGTTGGTTTACTTCTTGCCCTGCTCTTCCATCTCTTTGAGCAACCGCTTCATTTCGTCAGAGAGATGTTGCTGATCGGTAACGGTCCTGCAAAATTTTAAAGATTATGTATCTGTTGGTCTTCCCAATTTAAATAGTTCGTTTACCTTGTGGTGGTAGTAGTGGTCACCGTGGACGTTCCAGATGCTTCTTCGGGCTTTTCGTCATCTTCGGCTAAAACAATCAAAACCTTGTGATTAGCAACAATTTTTCAAAATTGCGCAAAACATTCAAAGATAAATAGAACAATGGGAAGTATCATTCCACATCATATCGTTGTGGCATGCGTAATATCGTGTGCTTTTTTTTGAGGGGGGATGTTCAGAGAGAGAACATTTATAGCAAAATTAAACATTTATGCAAAATGTCGTTTTATTGCGATGCATGGGCACAGTTATTTTTAACTACCATGTAGTGGCAATTTAAAACGCCAGTCGTGTTCTCTTGGATCGACTTCGATCATTGTCTTGTCGTCCAGGCTGATTTCAAGAACCAACGGACGTCTATAATAAGCTATATAAAACACACGTTTAAAACCATATTCTTTTGACCTGCTCTCAGAAATATTAGAAATTTTGTTTATTTAACTTCAAAGTTAATCAAAATTTACCTTTTTGTGAAGAAGTGGTTGTAGTGGTTGTAGTCGTAGTGGACTCGTGCCAAGTAACTGAAGATTCACCTATAAACATCAATCCTTCTATTAAAATGTATTTTGTTTATAAGATAGATTCTATTAGTCAGAAAACCGCATGCCATTAACCCAAACAAAACTTACCGAAAGAGATAATAAAATATAAACGTAAAAAAGAGTAATGGTGATGTCTTGAGTGTATCATAAACTAAAATGGCAAACAAGCTGGTCTTTGAATTTCACAATTGAAATAAACTCATCAATATGGGATGATTGATAAATAAGAGGGGGGCGGTAAAAATCATGATTGTGACAAACCTGAAACGTCTCCGGCAATACGAGATAGCAAACTTTGTACCGCTGCGGCCGTATCCGGTTGCGCGGTACTAAATTCCTGCGTGTAAATAGTCTTGGTTCCTTTGTCGTCGATACAAGTGCGTTTGATGATGCCATCTGAGCCGTCATCTTTCACAATAATGCGCTTTTTAATAGTTCTCTTTACGTGAACGTTTCCGTGCTCGTCGGTGAAAGACTCCTCCTCGACTTCCTCGCCTTCATCGAAGTCTTGAAGGAATTGTTGCATTTGATCGTCAGCGGTGGGTCCACTGAATGTGTAATGAGTAATTTCGGTCTCGCCTGGTTCAATTACTTCAGTGACATATGCCTTGTCTTCGCCGTCTTCGTCACCGAACCATACCTTACGGACGGCTTCCGCTAGATCCACATTTTCGCGAGTGTTTGCTTCGATGTTGTCTGTTGAAGAAACCATTGTGTTGGATCCTCCGCTGGTAAAGCTTCCTGAGATTACAGAGTCGGTTTCATATTGATACATTGCTCGCGTGGCTGTGGACGTGGATGCAATACTGTCTGTACTTTCTACCATTTCAGGAATTGGCTTTGTCATGTCTACTGGTTCGTCTTCCTTTGAGACGCTTAGGTCTTTGCCAGTGCTTGAACTGCTCTGGTCGAATCCTCCAATGCGGGAACCGTCTTCGTCAATTGAGTCACTAAAACCTGCAACTATGTTACCAGTGGCAAGCTCTAATGAATCACTGGACACTAGACCAGTTCCTCCTTTCATTTCTAAGCTGTCTGTCATGATAGTGCCCTTGAGTTTCGCTTGTAGTTCGATAGAGTCTGTACTAGCAGTCATTAGATCAATTCCTGTTTTTTGTTCTAGACTATCCGTGCTTCCATGGTGAGCTGGTTTCGTTTCCCTTACGTCCAGAGAATCCGTAGATGCTAGCATGACATCTTCAGATTCTGTCCACTGACTTTTGGCCTTAGCTTTTGACGACTCTCCTGCAAGGGGAGCATCGAGATCCAAGTCGGGGATCTTTGATACTTCTTCCACCGAATCACCTCGTCCAATGCTCTCCGTTTTCTCACCTTCTTTCAAATCGATGAACCTTTCAACATTGGTTTGAGCTTGTCTGATTATTTCGTCAATTTCAAACATTCTCTTCTCATAGTCCTCTTCGTCATCTTCAGTAGCTTCAGGTTTCTTATCAGTTCTAATGGTTTCACAGCTCTCTGATTCCGATGTCATACTTTCTTGACATTCATCAATTTGCGCAAGGAGCAATTCTTCCTCTTTCGCCTTAATTTCAACTCGATGGGCGGCAATGCAAGCTTTTTCAAGACCTTCAAATTCTTTGAGAGAACTCACTGATACATCATCGCCTTGTCCACCACGATTTAGATACCTAGTCTTGAAGCTTCCATTACTGGAGGAGTCTTGGGATCCAGCATGGAATTTGCGATTTTCTAGGGACATTGCACGCTCAAGATTTTCAAACTCCTGCAAGCTAGACATTGATACATCGTCATGCTCCCCTGATTTAGTAAAGTACTTTCTTCCAGCCAATACATCATATTCTGGAGTACTGGAATACGAGTCTTTGACGCTGCCCAAACTACCTCCCGAGTTCTTCTGGGAATTCAAACTGCCAATTCTAGATGAATCAAAATCAGCAGCATCTTCTTCTTTTATATCTTCCAATGGGCAACGTTCAAATTCCATTTCATAGCCGTAACCAGCAGCCATCATAGCGGCATGATCTCCTTGGAATTGCTGTTCGATCCATTTCTTGTTAGCTTCCAATTCTCGGTCGTATTCATAAACATAGTCACGTGGACTTTTGCTGGCTGCTTCTTCTTTGTTTGGTGGACTGTCCTCAAAGTCAAAACCAAGCTCATCGCTAGAAGATCCATCAGGATAATATTTGATATCTGTCATTTTGGTAACTGGTGATGGAGCTGAACGTACAATCAATTTTTCAACTTCCTCGTCGTGTTTCTTTACTACTTTTGTTTTGGCAATTTTGACACTTTTTCCTTCAACATCACCTTCATGAGCTTCTTTTGCAACTTCCTCAATGACCACAAAGTCATCCATCAGGTCGGGTTTTTCCAACATTTCGAATGAGTCGCTGTTTGACTCCACTGGTGATGGAATTTCTTTGGTTTCTTCAACAATTGTTTTCTCGACAACAGTTTCTGTTTTCAATTCCTCTGTTGTTGTCTTAGTATCTTCAGTTGTAAGCTGACTATCTGTTTCTTCGGGCAATGATGCATCAGATTCAATAACATACTCTCGTCCTTGGTCAGTTGACTCAGAACTCTTGCTGGATGCAGATGCAGGTGTCTCTGGGGTAATTTGTTCAGGTTCCTTTGAAGCTTGTATTTCAGATTGTTTCATAGATTCTAAAGCCTCTTGTTCTTCTAATTCCAAATCGGGATAATGGAAGCCTTTACGGTCCATAGGAGTCATATGTTCGGTTACTTGAATATCTGGCACAGGACCAGGACTAGCATCTCGCATTGCCTTACGTTTTTCTTCAAACTCTTTCTGGGCCTTTTCCCGAGTTTCTAATTCGTGTTTCTCTGCATCCTCGTCTTCCATTATTGGACAGATCTGTTTGGCTTTGTGTGCAGGAGATACGTGAGCAACCATGTTGAAAGCAGCATCAGCTTCAGCTTCTTCAAAACTTGACTTTTCACTTGAGGTGGAGCTAGACTTACCATGCGAATCACGCTTGTCTAATGTTTCTTTCTTCTTTTCAATGACAACATCTTTGATAATTTGCTTGATGTCTTCAATGTCATCTCCATCGTCAACATCAGTTTTAATATCTTCTGGTTCGGGTGATACCGGTCTGTCAATGGGATCACTGATTGGTTCTGAAGAGTGCTTGGCGAGCTCTGCAAGTTCCGAATCAGTGAATGCATTTGAAGATGGTACACGTTCTCGTTCCGAATCTGTTTTACTAATTTGTGATTGAGGTCGAGATTCTACATCAGACTCAATCATATCTTCCTTTTCTGTCTCCACGGTGCTTTCCGGTTCTTTGATGCTCGATTCTGTCGATTCAGATGGAATAGTTGGTATCAATGATGGTAACATGCTTGGGGTAAACGTTGTGCTTTCATTGCGACGATGTCCCCGTTTTTTAGGTTCTGGAATATCTTGCGGTTTCGATGTTTGTCTAGTAATTTCGGCCGTAATGTCTTTTTCTTCTTCCGGGGTATGTGATTGAGATACAACTTGTGTACTGGCTGACTGCACGCCATTTTCTTCAACCATAGATGTCGTAAGTGTTACACTATCTATTTGTGCGTTTTGAGCATATGAATGAGTCGAGGTTGAAGTTTCGGTGGTTGGTGGCACTGGGGTTCGACTCAAGAATTCGGTGCTACCGTGGAACTGGGAATCATCAAGACTAAACTGATCGGATACTACCGACGAACTCAATCCAATTTCATGTTCGATAACTGTCCTCTGAACACTGGAAGTGCTTGATAAGCTCACACTTAACACGCTGCTTCCATCATCCAGGCTAGTGGCAAGTTTTACTTCCTCGGATTCGAATGGTGGCGAATCTTCTAATAGTGATTTGGGGTCTGGTTGGAACGTCATTTCATGTGAACGTTTCATTTTGGGTGGCACGTCCATGAGTTCTTCGGCCATATATTCTTCCATGTCTGCTACTTCAGTGTCTTGTCTTTCTCCTAATGTTGGTCTCTCAGGTAACAAATCATCACCCAAATCACCTTCATATTCAGACTGGATCAAAGTTTCCGATGCTTCAGAAACCTCAATGCTTCCCAAATGACCAGAGCTTTCACTATCCAGACTCTTCATACTATCTTTGGAGCTGATACTGCTGACAGCTGTGTGGTACTCTGTGGACGTCAAGTGACTTTGAGACGTCAAAGCACTTTCATATTCAGATGAGCCACCAGCTACCAGAACATCAACATCTGAGGAACATGGTCGACTACGTCCACTGTCAATCTCAAAACTTTGATAATGACTCTCGCCCGAACTTGAATACGCTTCAAATTCAACACCCGATTTGCGATCATGTTTGGAACTTCCACCACTAGTATCATCAAGTAGTTGTTTATGTTTTCGCATTATAACTTCTACTGGCTTCAGATCATCTTGTTTCAAGCCAGATGAAGAAGAAGACACTGCTTCTTCGGGTGATTTGTATTCCTGACTAGATTCTCCACTTGAACTTCTGATCACTTCGTGTTTCGTGATTACTAATTCCCCACCTTGGGCCAGAAGTCTCTCCATTTCGTTTTCAGGAAGTTCCGCTAGAGTAGTGCTGGTTGTTTCGGTTACTTCCTTGTGTCCAATATCAATAATTTTTGTTTCTGAGCTGTGTTTAGTTGTTGTAATGGCCTCAGAGGTTGATACTTGAATGTCACCTTCCATCTTCGTATCTTCTGTATGTTTAGTTGTTTGTTCAGTTTTAGTATCTAGAACACCCATGACTTGTTTGCTTTCAGTTACAACTTTGTCAATCACTGAGTCGTCAAGAATTGTTTTGCTAACTTCGGTGGTATCGTATTCACCAGCTACGGTTTGTTTCTGATCATCAGTCAATGTTGTAACCACATCAGAATGTATTTTGTCATCCGTTATCGTTGTGCTTACTTCTGTAACAAATGAAGCTTTATGGACAATTTCATCTGTGACCTTTGCAGTTGAATCAATCTCTGTCGTAAATTGATCAGTTGAAATTTTTTCTGTTTGATGTGCAATAGTTTCTATTTTTGTTGTCAAATCTTCAATCTCTTCTGTTACAGATTCCAACTGAGTTTCATCTTCCTCCACGATCATATCCTTGTGTTCCTTGATAACTTTCTCTCCTTTGATAGTCTCAGTTGTGGCAACATCTAAGTCAGATTTGACGTGAACGTTCTTATCTATATCATAGTATTCATAATCCTTGGATACACTGGATGTTACGTGATGAGTCTCATCGATAACTTCTCGGGCAACTTCATCATGAAATTTAGGTTCGAATACATTTTGTGCTTCAAGCTGATCAATTTGCTCTTCCAAAATGTGAGCCCTGCTTCCACTTGGCGAATAATCGGTTCCACTGTATCTCAAATCCTCGTCGGTGATCTCCATGCTGGATGCTTGAGTGTCGGCTCGAGCTAACATTGTCAATTCGCGTTGTTTGCGAGCTAATACGGATTGCACTAATTCAACCTCTCTGGAATCCAGTCCTTTGGTTTCGGCCAACTGCCTTAGGTAGTCAGAGATTTGATTTTTTGCAATTTCTGGTGCTGGTGGTTCTGCAATTTCTCCGGTATGGCGTTTTTGGATTTCTGCCTCAATGTCGGCAATCAATTCGCTGGCAATAATTTGAGCTTCTTCAGGCGATATCTTTTGATAATGCAAACTTTCCAAAATCAGCTTTTCAATATCTGCTTGACTCTGAGATTTTGATTCTGAACAAGATTCCGAATGATCTTGATGAATCTCCGATCCCAAATCAGATTCGTCTCTAACACTACTGAAATCTTCATCTTTTTCAGCAAATGTTTGACCTTCCATTGTTCTTAATTCCACTACTTGCTCTTCAAATGATTGTGGTTGTTCACTTTGAACGGATACTTCCCAAATTGTGTCTTGAATATGTTCCTCTGGTTGGTTAATTGGTGAAGTGACTTCGGACCTTTCATTAATGGGTGTTTGAATATCGATTTCCTGAATAGGTTTTTCCATGGAATCTTCACTTTCCTCACTGATTCGTCGTTGCTTTCCTGATAAGCTGATTGTGATTTCTGGGATATCGTCTTGATAGTACAAAGTCTTTGGTGAGAGTTCAGTAATGTCGCTGGAATCAATTGATTTCACTTCTAAATCCGTTCCTTCGATATCTGCCATCTTTTCAGATTCTTCCAATTCACTTTTATCGACATGGACTTCCATCGAGTCACTAGGTCTTGAATAGGCTTCATCAGGAACAATATCAGAGTCTGTGGATGGCATTTTGGGTTTGTATATTTCATGCATGTCTGGTCTTACAACTTCTTCAAAGTTGACAATGTCTTTAATAGGTGACGGCTTAGTTTCGTCTGGTTTCTCCACTTTCGTATCGTAGTCATCGTCTAGGATTAACGCTTCGGCCTTTTCGCTTACTTTAGCAGACTTAATATTGGCACCAAAATCAATGTGTTCTGGAACACTCTTTACACTACTAGGTTCTTCTTCTTCAAACGGTATATCTAGTTTCTTAACTTCTGGTTCAGGTTCTTCTTCTTGAATTTCAGTCATCAGTTCATCCTCAACCATATCTTTCTTAATTTGCTCCTCATAATACTGTTTACGTAACAGGATGCTCTTGGCCGATACTTCATATAAGTCTTCTGTAGGCAAGGAGCATGACCGTTCGTAAATATTGCGACGACCAACCGTGGTAGGTTGGAAGACGCTCATTTGTCTTTCTCGAATTTGTGGTACGCGATCTTCAATTTCCGAATCCGAGATATAGTGTTCGACATCTCCACTATCGGAAATGTAGCCGGTATTATCGTAACTACTCGATACGTTTTGATGCACGGAACTTTCATTATCAGAATCTACGCTATCAGTCGGAGCCATGGGCTGATCAACAGCCAAAGCTTCCTCTACGTTGGGCGGTGATTTTTGCGACGGATCCATGTATGCGGCTTTGTATTCGGAAACCGCACTGGAAGGAATTTCTTCATGGATGTCATCAAAAGAAACGTCTGCGCTCTGCGCCGTTTGCACGGTCGATCTTGGCTTAGGAATAGGTACTTCATGAACGGATGTTCTCTTCAACGGTGTGATTTTCGATGTGGCTGTTTCTTCGTGCAAACTCATCCGCTTCTTAACTGCACTAACATCAGTTTGTTGTGAAGTGACGGTTTCCCAGAATTTCTTACGATCGGAATAGCTCTCAATGTTAGTTTCGGGTTGGGATTCGCTTGTTAGTTCAGTCTGCGGTTCTTCGGGTTGATTAGTCGATGATAGTCGTGGTTTGGCTTGTGGTACTGATGTTAGTTCAGATGAAGGTGATGATGTTGGAATTAGTGGTACGCTGGTGACTTCTAAAAAGAATGGGGAATGTTAACAATGCGGGTCTAGCGAGTACACATTAGTAATACGTTTGCGTTTTCAGCGAGAGCGAAAGAGTAAATTTGCCAGGTTACTAGATGCAACATTTCGAATTATTTGCTCCGTCTCCGTCGCAACATATAAAACTTACCTTCTCATACTCGAGAAATCATGATTACGTAATGGAAGTCGCATAACGAGTAAAAAACTCAAATTCAAATCAAACAGGTAAATCCCAAAATCAAATCATAAAAAACAGCCAGCTTGCCTGTGCACTCTGTGTGAGAACTTTTACATTACCGACAGACGGGAGAACATAGATAGATGGAAGAAACAATTACATGCAAACAAACATATCGGGTTGGCGTCGTCAATTCAGTCTAGAGTAACGATAGGTTGCTATTAGATCTATGTATGTACACGATTCATTTACCTAAGTTGCGCTCTAGCCAGTCGCCTTGTGGCGGCACTTGACTGTATATTATGAACGCCTCGTCCTCAGATATAAAAATGTCGGGCACAGCGTTGTCAGCTCGCGAGCTGTTGCGTTCGGACATTAGGGAAGACTCTAACGATTCGTTGTCGTCATAGAAACTGGAATTTTGGTTCACAGTATCCATGGACCCTGATGTTGACTGCTGGTTCAACCAGTCAACGACGGCATCCATGATGTGCCCCTTCGAAAACGATTCGGAGCTGCCCAGGGAGCGTGAGACAACGCTCGCGTCGGGCTCGTCCTTGGGCCAGAAATTAAGCGAGAGCGTGCTTTGGCCCTTTTTGCTTTTACACAGAAATCGTTGCGGGCTCATTGTAAGTATGGCATCCATGAGCGGGCCTCGGGCACTGCTGCCTCTGTAAAGGTCAGGCAGGCTGCCACCATCCTCGCCCATATCACGTCGCAGATCGGTGTGATACCCAAGTTCCGATTTCGCGCGTTTGCTCTTTTTTTTGCGTTTCAGTTTCGGCGAGGCGTACGGGCTGAGCATGCGAGGTATAACGTCTACCTCCACGCCAGCTTTGTTAACTAAATTGTCTTTGTTTAACTTAACGGGCGCCATGTAAACAATTTCACCTACGGAACGATTTAAGTAAGGACACGACTTTTTAATGGGTATGTCAATCAGGGGACTAATGAGGAATGTGTGGAGTGTTGTTTGTGTGGAACATGTGCCCCGATATGTTTGATAACGTTGGTAAAGTGGTCAATACTAACTACTACAACATCTACAATGAAATGCAACCCTGTCAAGAGGAAAGAATAAGATGTACTCGAAAATAGTAACGTGCACTGGATGCGTTTAATGAAAGTCATTTGGCGTTCAGATAGAGAATCTTCGTGTTCATGTACTGTTATTGATGAACGCATTCTACTCAAAGCTAGTTGTAAATACCTTGCGGGAGTTCTGTTACGTCTGCTTGGCTCTCTGGTGTTTTAGAACCCCACTCGTCCGTGTGCGAGAATGTTTGCTCGTCCCACAACGTGGCGTAATCCGTTTGGAATTCGGATACTTCCTCAGTGCTCAGTTGCGACACGACTTTCTGAAACTCGCTTTCACGCTTCTCTTCGAATTCCGGAGTTGTAATATTCGATTTTTTAGCCTCTTTCAACTCTTTCTCGATTGTATCGGATGCCATTCGTTCGAATTTTCGTTCGACTCGTTTTAATTTGCCGTCAATTTTCTCCTCTTTGCCGAACGATTCTCGACGTTCGAGGTCGTCTACGATTTTTTCTAAATCGTCTAGCTTGTTTTCTAATTTCTCTGTGAAATAGTCAGTTTGTAGTTCTGACTGATCGAAGTCTAAATCGGTAACTAACGCTTCAAGATTTTGTTCGGTCAAATTTTCTAATATATTAGATTTAATGCTAGCGCGTCTTTGTAAATTAATTTCGGTGGAATCTTCCTCGGATTCAATTCGGAATAAAGGTGTTCGTTTAGCACCTTTAACTTCTGTACTAGGAGATGCAACGGCCTCTTCTATTTCTTCCACAACTTTTCCTGCTAGTGCTTCTGCCTCGCCTAGAGGTTTAGTTGAAAATCGATCAGAGAGTTTTTCAATAAAACCTTTCTTAGTTTTGGCCTCATCTTCTTTCTTGATATGGCCCCCGTCCTTTACATCTTCTTTATCATCTTCATGTTCTGTACTACTTTTCTTTGATAATTTACCCAAAAGCCCCTTTTTCTTCTTCTCCCCCTTGTCTTCTTCTTTTGGCGATTCGCTTGATGATTTTCCACTTAATTTATCGTTGATTTTTTCAAAGAAGCCTTTCTTTTCTTCCTTTGCTGCTGTAACAACACTTTCTGCAGCAGCTTCAGTTTCTTTTTTCAAGTCAGCGATACCCTTTTTAGTTTCTTCTACGGTATGCGCAACTTCTTCTGAAATTGTTTTCTCTGTAGCTTGAAATTTCTCTTTGGCAACGTCTTTCTCCAATTGGGCCTCATGAGCCCCAGTTTCAATTGCACTGTATATTTCGCCGACTAGAAATTGTGTGGTACTTGCAATATCTGATTCAATAGTTCTTAAAGGCGTTGTCATCTGGATGGGAGATGCTGTTTCGTCTTCAGACGCATCGGTATCCTTGCCCTTACTATCCTTCCTACTTCGTTTGCCAAAGATCCCTTTCTTCTTTTTATGTTCCTTTTCTGAATCGTCGTCACTTGATTTCTTGCTTAATTTCGTACTAAGTTTATCGAAGAAGCCTTTAGTTTCTTCTTTTGTAGCAGTGACAACTTGGCTTAATGATTCTTGAACTTTATCCGAAGTTTGTGCGATTTCATTTTTGGTAGACGCTAACTGTTGAGATACCCCTTTCTTCATATCTAATGCTGAGTCTTTAACATAATCTTTCTTTTCTTCTACGGAGGCTGTAACAGAATCAATGACTTGCCTTGAATCTTCTTTAATATCTTCCTTAATCTGTTCTGCGGTTTGAACTGTTTCTTTTGTGATTGATCCAACTTCAGTTACAGTTTCAGTAACTGCGTCTTTGGAATCATCAATTGTTTGGTCAATAGTTTTTGCAGCTTTTTCCGTGCTTTCTTCAAGTTTCGATTGAGCGTCTTCTTTTGTGTCTTTAACTGCGGTTTTGACGGAATTTAACAATGTTGCTGATTTATTTTTCAAATCATCCCCTGCTTCCTCTAAGTTATTGGAAGAATCTTGTAAACCTTTTGTAATTTCATGAGTAGCAGTAGCAATGGCATTTTCTGTATCTGTAGTTTCTTTACTATCGCGTTTGGTTAATTTTCCAAAAATACTCTTATTCTTCTTTGATTCCTTCTCTGTCTCACTAGCACTGGATTTTCCACTTAGCTTGTCACCTAGTTTATCAAAGAAACCTTTAGCTTCCTCCTTACTTTCGGCAACTGCTTTGCCAACAGATTGCACAGCAGCTGCGGTTGTGTCAGGCAGCTTCTTTTCAATTTCTATGGTAGTTTCGGTTACGGATTTTTCTACAGAAGCTTTCGTATCCACAATTTCTTCTTTTATCGTTGATACTTCTTCTTTACCTTTTTCAATACTTGTTTCGACAGTTGTTTTGATACTGTCCATTTTGCTCTCAACCTGATCTTTAATTTCTTTCACTGCATCCCCAGTTGAATCTTGAATATTATCCTTGACTTGGCTTAAATCTTGTATAAAATCTTCTTTGACAGCTTTAGCTTGTAGAGCTGTTTCCTTTAGTGCTTCATCAGCTTCAGATAATATTTCATCAACTGCTGTAGTTACATATTTTCCAGCTTCTTTAATTGAATCTACACCTTCTTTCACTTTTATTTCACATTCGTCTTGCTTCTTAGACATAGCTTCTTCAATTTCCTCTTTAGTGTCAATTGTTTTATCGACTGCTTCTTGAATTTTATCAGACACTACGTGGGATACATCGCCAAGTAAACCAACAGCAGCTTTAGTACTGTCATCACTTTCTTCCTTATCTTTACTGTCCTTTTTGACAAGTTTCCCAAAGAGTCCTTTCCTCTTCTTGGGTTCTTTATCAGTATCTTTAGATGTTTCTTTTTCTGATAGTTTTCGACTTAATTTACTTCCTAATTTACCTAAGAAACCCTTTGCTTCTTCTTTTGTGCTTTCAATTGCTTCATCAGTAGATTTTTTAACTTGATCGGTTGTTTCAGATATATCTTCTTTAATTTTACTAGCAGCGTCTTCGACATCAGTCATTTTCTTAGTAGTTTCTTCCTGAATTTTCGCCTTTGTATCATCAACGGATTGTTTTATAACTTCCTGCGCTTGCATAATTTCTTGTTTAATAAACTCAGCGGCATCTTTTGTTTTTTCGACTTCAGTGCGTGCTGATTTATTAACATCAGCAATTCTAGAATCAACTTTACATTTATTTGTTTCTTTAATTTCTTTAACATCTCCGATTATTCGCTCTATACCTTCATCAGTATCTTGCAAAACTTCATGAATCTTTTCAGCTATTGCTTCTTCTGCAACTTTGATGGTGTCTACAGTTTGTTGTACTTTCTGTTCAGAATCACTGACTGTTTCCTCTATTTTTTCCTGGATTTTATCTTTGTGTCTTGATGCTTCTTCAGTGGCAGAATCTAATGTAGCTTTTGTTTCAGCTTGAATCTCGTGCTTAGTGTCTTGAGCTTCGTCTGTAAGTTCTTGAACACTTTCGGAAATCATTTGAGTCACTTCACTAACTAAACCAGTGATAGGCTTGGTACTAGTTTCTGTTCCTTCCTTGTCTTTGCTGTCCTTCTTACTAATTTTACCAAATAATCCTTTTTTCTTTTTATGCTCCTTTTCAGTTTCTTTAGGTTCAGTGTCTGATGGCTTCCTACTCAGTTTACTGCTGAGTTTTCCCAAAAATCCTTTGGCTTCTTCTTTAGTGCTTACAATCGCGTCTTCGGCAGTTTTCTTTGTTAAATCTACGGTTTCAGATAATTCAACTTTGGCTTTTTCAGCAGAACTCTTCGTAGCACTAATTTGTTCTTGTGTTTCCTCTTTAATCTTGGTATATGTTTCCAATGCAGATTGCTTAGCAGATTCTTTAATATCATCAATTTCTTGCTTAACATCATTAACAATCTCTTTATCTTTATTAACATCGGTTTGAATTGTTTGTTTAATCTCGGCTACCTCAGATTCGATTTTATCTTTGCTGGATTCTGCAATATCTTTAACATCCCCCGCAACTTTTTGAACTGTTTTGTCGGCGTCTTTAGCTATTTCAGCTAAAGTTGTTTCTGTTTTAATAGCATTCCCTTTCAGGCTTTCAGCCGCAGATTCTTCAACGCGTTTTATTGTATCTATGGTTCCTTGGATTTTCGTTTCTGCGGTTTTCAGAGCTTTATCAACTGATCCTTTAAGGTCTTCCTTTTGTTTAGAAGCTTCTTTAGACGTTTCTTCTAATTTCGTTTCAATTTTATCTTTAGCATCTTTAGATTTATCTGCAACGAGATCGACACTGTCTGATATAGTTTGTGCTATATCACCTAGCAAACCACCTTCTTCAGCTTCTTCTTTTTCACTGGTATCTTTTTTACCCAATTTCCCAAATAAGCCCTTCTTCTTTTTGGCTTCTTTATCGGTGTCATGTTGTGGGTCGCGATCCAATGGTTTCCTACTTAATTTACTGCTCAATTTTCCTAGGAATCCTTTAGTCTCATCTTTTGTAATTTCAATTGCCCCTTCTGCAGTTTTTTTAGTTTTATCAACAGACTGGACTAAATCTTCTTTGGCTTTACTGGCAGTATCTTCAATTTTACTTATTTGTGTGGAAGTTTCTTCTTCAATTTCTGTTTTAGTCTTATCTATGGCTTCTTTAGCAGATTCCTGTGCTTGAATAATTTCTTGTTTGACTTCCGATACTTTAGATTCTAATTTTGCTTCAGTTGATTCCTTAATATCTTTTATATCCTCTGCAATGTTCTTGGCGGTTTGATCAGCTTGTTTAACAGTTTCCGCAATTACTGTTTTGCCTTTCTCAACTTTCTCATCCTTGACATCATCCTTTCCTTTGCTAGTGGCATCCTTAACAGCTTGCATTTCTTGAGCTGTTCTCTCTTCAATATGGGTTTTAGTATCGGCTACTGTTTGTTTAAGTGAATCTTTTGTATCAATCAAGTCTTGTTTAGTTGTGTCTACAATTTCCTTTCCGGCATTGACTTCTGCCTGCACGGACTCCTTAACCTCCATCATTTTTTCAGCTACAGACTCTTCATGTCCATCAACATTCTCAACAATCTGTTCCACAACTAAGTCTCCTTGTTTAGTTGCAACGGAAACCACGTCTCTGGCTGCATCGCCTCCTACTTTAATGATGTCAGTTTCTTTAGTTTCTTTAGCAGTACTTTTAATCTCAGTTAGTATATCATCTGTTCCTTTGGATATTTCCTCAGCAGTACCCTTTACATCAGTTTCAAGATCTTCTTTCGCTTTCATTGTTTTGTCTGTGATATCACGAACTTGTTCCGAAATAGCGTGTGATGCACTATCAAGAACATTCAAGGCTTTGCTTTCATCTTTGTCCTTCTTGGAGAGTTTTCCAAAAATACCTTTCTTCTTCTTAGGTTCCTTTTCCGAATCTTTTGGTGGTTCTACATCCGATGGTTTTCTGCTTAATTTACTGCTAAGTTTATCAAAGAATCCTCTTGTTTCTTCTTTGGCTTCTTCTACCATTTGACCACCAGACTCCTTGACTTGAGCTGCATTATCAGTTATGTCAGATTTTGCTTTGTCAAGTTCATCCTTTAAATCGGTTGGAACATCAGATACTTCTTTGTCAATTTGTGCTTTTGTAGTGGCAATAACATCTTTTCCTTGTTGAATGGCGCTTGCGAAATTATCGTTTTGATCTTCTAGACTTGTTTTAACACTGTCCTTTATATCCGTTAATTTATCATTGACAGTAGTTACCGTGGAATCCATAGATTTGTTAACACCGTCAATAACTTCTTTCGTTTTCTCAATAGCATCATCTTTAATAGCAGCCAAATCATCTTCGGTTTGTTTGATGAAACCATGTACATCCTGCTCTTTCGATTTCAAGTTTTCAGCTGTTTCATCAATTTTATTTCTCACTTGGTCCTTAAAATCTTTAACGTCAGATTTAAGTTGATCATCGGCTGCATTTGTTGCGTCGGCTGCATCTTGTACTTTTTCTGAAACAATTTGTGTAATACCACTTAGTAGATTTCTTTGGTCTTTATCTTCTTTATCCTTGCTATCCTTTTTTGAGAGTTTTCTAAAAAGTCCTTTCTTCTTTTTCGGCTCTTTGGTCTCCTTAGAGCTTTCATCATCGGATGACCTTTTGCTTAATTTGCTGCTAAGTTTGTCAAAGAATCCTTTTGTTTCTTCCTTAATTTCCTCTTTAACATCATTAACATCATCCTTTAGTTTTCCAAGTTCTTCTGTTGCTTCTTTCTTAATGTCATATACTTTATCTGCACCTGCTTCGACTTTATCTGCACCCGCTTGCACTTTATCGGAGATTTCCTCTTTAACATCTTCTATTTTATCCCCTGCTTTTATTTTAATTTCTCCCACTTCATTTTTTACTTTTTCTACTGCATTAGTTACTTTCCGTTTAGCTTCGCCAACAGTACTTTCGATTGTGCCGATTATTTCATCCTGCTCTGCGCCTACATCTTCTTTAACTTGTTTTGCATCTTCACCTGCTTCTTTAATGGTTTTAGATACCCCTTGTTTAACGTTCTCAATTTGGTCAGCGGCTTTCTGTTTTTCTTCCTCCAGTTTATCTTTTACAGATGTAACTGTTTCTACACCTACAATCTGAATTTCATCGGTTTTCTCATCTAGTTTATGCACAACTTGTGATGTTTTATCTTCGATAGATTTTAAATCTTCTCGAAGCGAATCTTGCACTGCTGCAAGAGTTCCATCTATTGTAACCGATTTATCTACACTTGATTTATCATCATCTTTGCCCTTTCCAAATTTACCAAATAGTCCCCCCTTTTTCTTTTCCGTCTTTTCTTTCTTCTCTGGTTTCTCTTCCTTAGTGCCAATGCCACTGATTTTACCGCCCAATTTTCCTAAGAATCCCCTCTTTTCTTCTTTTGCAGATGTTTTAATATCTTCAATCGCTTCACTAGCTGCCTGTAAATCTTTATCCAACTCTTCCTTTGCAGCAGCAACTTGTACATCCACAGTTTTAACCAATTTCGAAATGGTGTCGTCAACATCATCCCTTGCTTCTTTTACGGTGTCCTTCACAGCTTTTTCGACATCCTTTACTCCTTCTGCTGTACCCTCAGCAATTCTTAGTTTCTCTTCGTGAACTATATTTTTCCCATCCGCTATCTTGTCACCTACGGCTTGTTGAATTTCGCTTGCTTGTTGTTCAGCTTTAATGAAATCTGTTGTAAAGTCCCTTTGCACCGTTTTCACATCATCGGAAACCCCTGTGATCATTTTACCTGCTGCGTCCTCAACGCTTTCGGCAGTTTCTTTTGCTTTAGCAACTTGGGCATCGACATCAGTAATTATTGATTCGTGAATATCAATTACCTTCCCTTCAGTATCCTCAGCTACTTTACTCGCTGCATCTTCAACCTTCTCTTTACCAGCAGAGAACTTGTCACTTATCTTTCCTAAAATTCCCCTCTTTGGTTTGTCCTTGACGGGTTTCTCATCAGACTTCTCCTCAACTTCATCAGATGATTTCCCAGATATTTTCTCACTTAGTTTCCCGAGGAATCCTTTTTTTTGTTCCCTGATAGTCTTTTCTAAGCTTATACTCGTGTCACTAATGGCTGATTTTACTTGTTCAGCCTTGTCATCAATTACTTTTAATTTCGTACCGATTGCATCGCTCGATTCTTTTACAGTAGCATGTACCTGTTGACTTGTGTCTTCAGAAAATCCAGTTAACTGTTTATCTACATCTTTTATGGTTTCATCAATTTCAGCTTTAACAGATTCCACTTTTTCTGCTGTTGTATCCAAATCATCTGCCACTTTTGCTTTGACTGCATCCATTTCAGATTTAACTGCAGACTTTACATCCCCCATATCTCGTTGAATATCAGCAACTTCCTTTTCTGTTTCAACTATAATATCATGTGTCACAGTTTGTACATTGGCCGAGGTATTCTCAAGTTGTTGAGCTGCAACCTCTTCAAGTTTTGTTGTTTCTTTTTGAATACCAGTTTCACTTTTAACTATTTCTTTAGAGACATCCTTAGCATCTGCTTTTACTTTAACTTTTACATCTTTAGCACCCGTTTTTACACCTTGTGCAAGTTTCGTCACTGATGAGGTCATTTCAACTCCTATTTTAGCAGGTACTCTAGCACTTGTCGCTTTAGTAGTTTTACTTGCTACTGTACTTGTAGCAGGTTTCTTAGCCTTCGCAATAGTGGGAGACGTTTCTTTCTTAGTTCTTGCAGTAGTTGGAGAAGGTTCCTTCTTTTTTTCTACTGTTGTGGTAGTTGGTTTATCTTTACTTTTACTTGTGAACGCAGCTTTTGTTGCTTTGAAAGCACCTTTCACAGCACCTTTGGTGCTTTCCATGACCTTTTTAGAATCTTCTTTGCCATCCTTGGATTTCGCACCTTTAGCAACAGTTGTAGCTTTTGTCTCTTTTTCTTTTGTAACCTTTGATTTTGTTGTTCCTGCCTCGGGAGTAGTTTTACTACCAGCTCTAGACATTGGCTTCTTGCCAGTATCTGAACTTGTAACTTTAGTAGTAGTGGTTGTTGTTTTCTTTGGAATAGCAGGGGTTTTCTTATTTGTCAAATCCAATCTTAGTTGACTTGCTTTTGCAGCAGTGGCAGATCTGGCCTTAGCCGCAATATTTTCAGCATCTTTAATGGTCTCGTTCATTTTATCCACCAAGTCACCTGGGGTAGTTTCCTTTGGAACTATTTCACTAGGACCCACTTCAATGCCATCTTTGATCTCTGCATCATCTTTCTTTCCACTCACAATAGTTTCAGTAATTTCAGTAGATTGTTTAGTGGTTACAATGCATTGAGTTTCAACAGTTGTAAATGTACCTTCCAATAGTGCTCCGTTAATTTCTTCAATTTTATCTTTCGTTGTAGTGGTTACTATGGTAGTACCTTGATCATCAATTACTCTCTGCACATCTGCGTCAAAGCCAGTAGTTATAACATTTTGCCCTGTTTGCTGGGCAACTAATCGTTTAAGATCTTGATCTGCACCCTGCATAATTTCATCCAATGTTAATTCAATCGTTTCCACATTTTCTTGTATAATTTCTTTATGCAAGGCAACTTCATCTGTTACAGCTTTGATTTTTTTATCTGCATCATGTTCCACTCCCTCTTTAATTTCATGTGCGGCCCCATTTAAGTCAGTGGCTGTACGTGTTACTGTCATTTCTTCAATTACTTTGATGGAAGATGGATCTTGGTCATCAGTTCCAATATCATCTTTGTTAAACATTTTACCTAATATTCCCTTCTTCTTTTTCTGATCGGGTTTATCTTCAGTGGTATCGGCCTTGGAATTATCTCGTTTATCACTAGGCATTTCCGTATCTGATTTTGTCACCAACGACGGACTATCTAACATTGATGTAGTGACAACAAGAACTTCTTCGGCAGTCTCTTGTGCAGGGTCAGGTATTTCTTCAATTACTTTACTGATGGTTACATGTTTTTCCTTCTCGTCGTCTGAAACGGCTGGGTCTTTCTTTGATTTCTTCGAGAACATCTTAAAGATACCCTTTGATTCTTTTGTTTCAGTTGATTCATCTTCAGAGTCTGATTTAACTCCTTTACCTTTTCTACCGAAAAGACCAAAGCCACGCTTCATCTTACTATCCTCAATATCGCTCTCCATCTCAGTGACAGTTTTTGAAATAGGTTTCACATCTTCAAACTTTTCTATTTCATTTTCTAAGAACTGCTTAGTATCATTTATTTTATCATCGACATCGATTTTAATGTCAATGGTTGTTTTAGTCATAACTTCTTCAATTATACCATCTTCGACCGAATCCATTTTATCCAAGATATCTTCTTTGGATCCTGCTTCTTGGATTGCGGCTTGCATGGGGGATGGTTTAGATTTCTTCTTGCCGAAGATGTTAAACCGCCTGCTTCTATGTCCCGTGTCACTATCATCTCCACTCTCAGATGAATCGCGCTTAGCTTTCTTCTTTTTCTTATCTACCTTTGGTGATCGTTCCTTATGAACAATTGGAGCATGTTCACTAATCAATTTAACGTCTTCATAATGTTTGACCTCGGTGTTAAGGAAACTTGAAGTATCATTCATTGTTTTAATAACTTCTTCTGGCAAGCCAAGTTTATCTTCTTTAGATGCTGCTTCCGTAATGGGTATAGATTCTTCACGTTTTTTTGACTTTCCGAAAATTCTGAATTTCCTGGAACGAGCGGTAGTATCACTTTCTTCGCCACTTTCCGAGGAATCTCTCTTCGGCTTCTTTTTATGCTTTTTTACTTTATGTTTAGATTCTTTTGGTTCAGTCACTTCTTCCTCTTTCTCTGATTTGGGCAAATCACTTTCGATTATTTTCAGAATAACATCTTCGTGGTTTGCAACTTCTGTTTTCAGGAAGTCATCAGTTTTATTCATACTTTCTACGCATTCCTCAGATAATGCAGTGTTGTCTTCTTTTGATGGAGCTTCCTTAATTGGCTCAGATTTTTCTGCTTTTGGTTTACGACTAAACAATGTGAACTTTGACTTCTTTGTTGATGCATCACTTTCATCACCACTTTCTGAAGAGTCCCTCTTTCCTTTCTTGGCCTTCTTTGATTTCTTCGGACTTGTTACGTCTATTTCTTCTCCATTTTTCTCTTCTGACACTGGTTCGATTTGCTTTACAAGTTTAACGTCTTCATATTTATTTATTTCATCTTGAAGGAAGCTATCAGTAGCCTGCATTGTTTTCAAAACTTCTTGGTCAATTTCCTTTGTTATTTTGTCTTTCTTCACTCCAAATATTGGCGTTCGTACTTTCTTCTGTTCTTTGTTTTTCTCTGGTTCACTTTCTTTTGCAGGTTTTTCTTTCTTCCCAAATATTGAATCAAATATGCCTGATTTTGCTTTTTCGGCTTTTTCTTCATTTGTATGAATAACTACACCCTCCTGTGCTTCTTTAGGTACGGATACTGTTTCTATTTCAATTGATTCGATAATCTCCTTCTTTTCTTCTGGTTGTTCATCAACTTCCTTTTTGTTCTTTTTGCCAAAGATTCCACCAAAGATGCCACTCTTGCGTTGCTCAGATTTATCCTCATCACTTAATACAGTTTCTGGAGACGTTACAACCTTTACAATTGCAGGTCTGACATCTTCATGGACTTCGACTTCTTTCTGGAGGAAATCATTGGTAGCATTCATTTCCAAAATTGCCGTATCAGATAAGGTAATAATAGGTTTTGTGTCTTTCTTACTTTTGATTGGGGATTTAATCTTTTTAGTTAATTCTTCAGGTTCAGTAGGTGTTTCATCTTTCTTGTCCTTCTTGCCAAATAGACCAGCAAGTATACCAGTCTTTTCTTCTTTAACTGCTTCTTCAATTACTTCTTCAGTTGGTTTAGGTTGGATTATCGGACGAACATCTTCGTGTTGTTCTACTTCCCTTTTCAAGAAGTCATCAGTGTTTTTAATGTCAGCAACAGCAGCATCAGATAATGATGGTTCTTCATCTGTTCTTTTATCCTTCTTCGCGAAGATACCTGACAATATACCGGACTTTTTCTTGGATTCCTTTTCTTCTTCCATTGTTTCAATTATTGGTGCCGTTTCCATGTCTTTATCAACATTGATGATTACAGTTTTCTTTAGGCGCACATCTTCATGGACTTCTACTTCTGTTTTCAAGAACACATCAGTGTCTTTTATTTCTTGGATTGTTTGATCTGATAACTGGATAGGTTCAGCTTTCTTGTGTTTGCCAAATATTGGCGATTTAATTTTCTCAAGTATTCCAGATTTCTGTTTTACTGTTTCTGTATCTATTTTTTCTGAAGATTTAACAGATTTGTCCATTTCCGGCATTGGTATTAATGGTAGAGTGCGAACTTTATCTTCATCACTTCTATCAGTAGATTTTTCTCGTTTTCCAAAAATAGGTGTTTTGGCTTCGGCAGGTTTGTCAACTTCTCTTGCTTCATGCTTTTCCTGCGTACCAAACATTCCAGAAAATATACCTGATTTTGGTTTTTCCTTCTTAGTTTCCACTTCGGTTTCTATTTCAGTAGGAATTGTAACTGGTACTAAGAGACGTACATCTTCGTGGACTTCTACTTCTTTCTTCAAGAAATCATCGGTTAGTTTCATGGCGCGTACGATTTCTTCGGGCATTGGCTCAATAGATTGTTTTTCTTTCTTGGGAGATTTGGAAGATTTTACTTTGTCAATTTTATCTTCCTCGCCTTCTTTCTTGCCTTTAGTACTAAACAAACCGCTAAAAATACCAGCCTTGGATTTAGCTTCTTTTTCGGTTTGTTCTTCAGTTTCCTCAGTAGGCACAACGAAAGTTTTGACATCATCAAAATGTTTAATTTCGATATCTATAAACTGAGATGTGTTCTTCAAAGTGGTTTTGACTTCATCATTATATTCTGTTATTTGATTATCTTCGATAGGCTTATCCTTTTTACTGAATATTCCACTGAATATTCCTGATTTAGTTTTCTTCTCTTTCGCATCATCGGATGGTATTACGGTATCTTCTTTCTCTTGATCCGTTATTGGTTTGGCGACCTGTTTAGTTGGCGATTCCTTTGTCTTCTTACCAAAGATTGGCTTCCTTTTGGTTTTAGTTTGCACATCTTCATCATCTGTCTTCTCATCTTCACTTTCCTTTCCTCCTCCTTTCTTAAATAGGCCACTGAAGAGACCAGACTTGCGTTTTTCGTTTTCATCTTCAGCAATGACGGCAAGAGAATCAACGTCACTTTCCTGGCCTGCGGTTGGTTTAATAATTGGTTTGACATCTTCAAATCTAGCAACCTCTTCTTCCAAGAATGATTTTGTTGTTTCCATGGATTTTAACACATCCTTTGATAATTCAACGTCAATTGGTGTTTTATTTTCTTTCTTGCCAAATATGGGTGTTTTTTGTGCTTTGGTTGCAACAGTTCGAGATTCTAACTTTTTATCTTCTTGATCTTTGCTTTTTTCTCGTTTGCCAAATATTCCAGAAAATAGTCCAGATTTCCGTTTTTGATCAGTTTCGTCATCTGTTGGCTCTGGTGACACTACTTTTACTTCTTGAATAGTCTCAGTAGTTTTCACAATCGGCTTGACATCTTCATATTTATCAACTTCATCTTTCAAGAATGATTCAGTTGCTTTCAAAGTTACCTTGACATCTTCGGACATTTCAACTTTCGCAGGAAGTTTCTTCTCTTTCTTACTAAATAGTTTAGTTTTCTTTGTTTTGGTAGCATCTTCATCATCGGTTTTCTCATCCTCACTTTCCTTTGATTTGTCTTTTTTCACAAAGACCCCACTGAATAAACCAGATTTACGTTTTTCTTTCTCGTCATATTCAATTTCTGGTTTAACTTCAGCAGCTGGAATTACTTCCTGAGCTTTGTCTTCTTGCTTTTTGGAAATAACATCTTCAAATCTTGCGATCTCTTCTCGCAAAAATGTTTCAGTAGATTTCATTGTAGTAACAACTTCTTTGGACATTTGTATTTCAGCTGGTAAAGATTTTTCTTTCTTACCAAAAATTGGCGTTATTTTCTTTTGCTTTGTTGGGGATTTAGCTTCAACCTTTTCATCATCACTTTCTGAGACTTTATCTTTCTTTCCAAATATACCACTAAATATACCTTTGCGTTTCTCCTTCTCTCCATTTATTTGTGCCTCTGGGCTCGCCAATGGGGTGCTCTCAATTTTTACATCTTTATCTTCAATATCTGGTTTGGCAGGTATTATAGGTTTTACGCCTTCGTATCTAGCAACCTCTTCTTGGAGGAAATTGTCGACATCTTTCATTGTTTTAACAACTTCTTCATTTAACTCTGAGCTTGTTGGTGTTTTCTTTTCTTTCTTTCCAAATATGTCGGTATTTTCATCTTCACTTTCTTTTCCTTTGTCATTCTTATAAAATATACCGCTGAAAAGTCCAGATTTGCGTTTCTCTTTTTCTTCATCGGATTTAACATCTACTTTTTCTTCAGCTTTTTCAATAATTTCAACTTTCTTGGTAATAATTGGCTTTACATCTTCAAAACGTTCTACTTCTTCCTTTAAGAAAGTATCTGAATCTTTCATTAATTGTTTTGCTTCTTCAGATAACTCAAGTTTTTCAGGTATTCTCTTTTCTTTCTTTCCGAACAATGGAGCATGTTTCTTTGGTTTACCAACGACATCTTCGTCATCTGTTTTTTCATCTTCAGTTTCTTTAACTTTGTCTTTCTTGCCAAAGATTCCACTGAAGAGTCCTGACTTGTGTTTTTCTTCGTCAGACTTTACATCAAATTTATCTTCAACTGTTTCACGAATTACCATTTTCTCGGTAATAATTGGTTTTACATCTTCAAATCGTTCAACTTCTTCTTTCAAGAATGCATCTGAATCTTTCATTAGTTGTTTGGCTTCTTCGGATAATTCCACCTTTCCTGGGGCTTTCTTCTCCTTCTTTCCAAATATGGTTGTATGTTTCTTTGTTTTTGTGATAATTTCTTCATCATCGGTTTTTTCGTCTTCACTTTCCTTATCTTTGTCTTTCTTGCCGAAGATTCCACTGAAGAGTCCTGGCTTGCGTTTCTCTTTTTCTTCATCAGACTTAACATCTGGTTTCACTATAACTTCTTCAACAACCTTAGCTTTCTCAGCAATAATTGGTTTTACATCTTCAAATCGTTCAACTTCTTCTTTCAAGAAAGTATCTGAATCTTTAATAATCAGCTTGGCTTCTTCGGACAATTGTACTTTTACTGGGGATTTCTTTTCTTTCTTTCCAAATATGGGAGTGTGTTTCTTTGTTTTTGTGACAACTTCTTCATCATCGGTTTTTTCGTCTTCACTTTCTTTACCTTTGTCTTTCTTGCCGAAGATTCCACTAAAGAGTCCTGATTTGCGTTTCTCCTTTTCGTCATCAGACTTGACATCTGGTATGGCTATAACTTCTTCAACATCTTTAACCTTCTCAGCA